>JAODAC010058682.1:0-52217 GCA_027575185.1 Mimaenictus wilsoni
AATTGCAGTCCATTTGCATTATCTAGGAGATTCTATTGTGCTGTATTCACGTAATCGATATAATACGTAATATCTTTTAGAAAAGATAAGAAAAGATATTACGTATTATATCGATTACGTGAATACAGCACAATAGAATCTACTAGATAATGCAAATGGACTGCAATTAGTATTACAATGCTTTGATGACATACAATTGTTGTCATATTTGGATCATCGCATGAAATTTTTCATAACAAACTTTTAATTTAATGAAAGTAAGTTCGAAATTACCGTAATTGCCTAGATGTTTACCTTATATTTTATATATTTTTGCAACAAAAAAAATCTTAGTTACCATTAAAATATTGTTATATTCATTCAGTATATCATTAATTACGTATGCTTAGCATATAGCGCAGAAAATTATAGAATTGATCTACAATTGCTATTGCAAAACACAGATGCCAAACAATAATTTGCAGCAATTTTTTGGACAGTTAAATAAAAATTCACAACTAGCCTTTAATTTAATGAAAGTTACTTAGAAATTACAGTTTTCTTGAGTTTTACGTAATACGAGTATGGCTTGATTGTTTATTAATGCAATGTTATTTTATTACGATTTTGATAAATGTACGAGAAACAGTAATTTTGTACTTTTGTTTCATTCATTAGTTGGCAGCCAAATATAGCATAAAATTTAATATCACGTAACTATTACAATTGCAACCATTACCACAATTACGTTTAAAGTAGAAGAGAAGAATATATACCAAACGAGGTACCTATTTATGTATTCTCATTGATTTATTGTTTTATTTATTAATTGATTGGTTTATTGTCTCTTGCTGCTAATATTCCGTAGTAAGAAATAAGTCTGGATTAATTAGTGATTATCCAAGTACTTATTACTCAATATGCAAAATATTAAAAAAAAATTATTATACCATGCAGCGACGCCTTACCGCGTTGTGGAGCTAGATCACTGCAGTTAAGCAACGTCGGATGTAGCTAGGCGTTGGATGGGTGACCACTTGATCTCCCCACTCAACAATCGGCTGCAGCGCCTGATTTCGCGGTAAAAACGCGAACGAAGGTTGGGCGATTCGCTTGCGATCCCCGGAAAAAAAACCATATGCACTAAGAGTAGCGAGACAGGATTGGGCCGGGAGAAAGTTACTAATCCTATGTCAACCTATTTTCTCCCATGTCGCACCGCAAACAGGTTCATATGGATTCAATCAGACTTTAAGGTACGAGTCAATCTCATCAGTTACGTGATTGTTACATGGCAGGGTAGACAGGTACTTTCTGGAAACCATCACTGGTGCAAACTGGTACATGCTGGCACAGACCAGGGAAATGTACTTCAATTTCTATGGGTAACTACATCAGAATATTACTAGCAGAAGTAGCCGCCAATCCACATTGCTGCCCTATCACAATGATTGCAGACGTCTAACCCTCTACAGGTGCAGGGCCTCGAACTGAATGAGTTTTATACCTAAGAAAGTGCATCAAGCTAAGCAGGGTTTCTCGGGTTTCCGATGGACAAGATATCCTCGATATACGACTTTAATTACGGCTTCACAGAGGCGATTAAACCGCGCCCGGTTGTTATCGCCGAAGCTGCGGACAAGAATAATGCGGTCTTCTACTTGGACCCATCGAAAAAGGGGGTGATCTTTGGCATTGGAATTCACGCGCCAAATTGGAACAAATTCATCGCCGTAGGTAAAGCCCCCTACATGGCTATAAAGCTATGTGCCAAAGCACTACAAGGGCAAATGCATCTATATCATGCGATGAGCAGTGCAAATCATGAGTAACTTGAAACTGCAAAAAGGTTCTCAAGAAATTGGAGCGAAGTAATAAACTCACAATACAGTGGCTGCCTGAGCATTAAGGCATTGTAGGCAACACTAAGGGGACTTGCTAGCCAAGAAGGCAGCAGAAACCATCTTCCATGGTCCTTAACCAGTGGAGTTTCAAGGTGCACAGTGAAGGCATTGATCAAGAAATGGTGTCGTGTTAGACACGAGTCTGCCTGGAGGGACGAAGAGGACCCTAGGCAGGTCCTGAGGGTGCTCGATGCATCTTACAACAGAGCCAAAGAAATTATAAAGCTGAAAAAAGCGATATAAGGCTACGTGTTAGTCTAGTGAGAGGTCATGCCAAGATCTTGTACCACCTAGCTAATATTGACAAAGGCGACCTCACAAGTTGCAGATTACATAAATCGAAGGTAGAGCACCTAGCACCTGAAAGAATTTCTTTGCTAGGCAGCAAGCAGCTGGTCTCGCTGAATTCAAGCTGAAGTCGGTCATGATTCTAGCCTTTTCAAAGGCAATCTCCGTTGTTAGCCCATAGTATTGATTCATGCACAATATATCAAAGTTTATCGCAGCGCTAGTGGCGTTGACCGCCCAGGATTAATTTAAAAAAAGTGCATCAAATCCATCATTGTCTGAAATTAGAAATCAAAGAGCAACACATACTTCAGAGGAAACAGAACGGCAAAAAAAGGCTCGAACTAGCTTATTTTATACCTAAATAAGTGCGAACAATCAGGAACACCAAGAAATGCTCCATCTGGATATCTTCATACCTAAAAAGTGTGATTAGTCCTTCAATAGCTGGTATAAGAAAGTAAAGAGAGAGCAATACATACTAGGAATCAAAGGAATTAAAACCACCTAAAAATGCTCGTGCTGGCTTATTTTATAACTAAAGCTGTGCGATAAGTCCCTCAATTGCTAAACCAAGTTGATCGTCAATCAAAATTGCTGGTCGCAGTGCTAGTGGCGTTGATCGCCCAGGATTAATGGAAAAAAAATTGATCATCAACACTTGCCAATTGGAAAATTGCTGAACACATATATTTTGGTGACATTACATTTTAAAATATGTATGTTAAAGGAAGGAAGTGATGCTATAAAAAGTTTGGAAACCTATTTATTACACAATGTTGTAATTTTTTATTTGCGAAATAAGTACTGATATAAAGTAATAAGAGGTAGGTTTTGGAAACTTTTATTATAGTTTCATCTGCAATTGTTCGAAACAAATACGGCTAATATGGTCTAAATATTTGATATAAAAATACACCCGGAAAAGTTGGTTAAATTACCCTTTGTTATTTCCTGATAATTTGCAATTTATTATGTATTGAAGCTTGTATCAAATATTTATAAAATATAACAAGTATTTTCTATCCACCTATACAATTAATCATCTAAAATTGTCTTAACAAATAATTTTAAATAATTTTACAAGCGTACACAAAATTAAACCATAGACCACCATATAAACATTTCAAATATTATGAACTATTTCGGCCCGTATATAGATATACAGTATCTCATTTTTCACGTCTGTCAGTCAATCATCTGATTATGGTACTTTCAATTGATATTTAAGCCAGCCATTATAAAAATAATGTGATATAAAAATACAAATTTCCTCCAATAATGCACGCGCATGCGCACCATGCGCATAATCAGCAGTAAAATACTCCGTTTGTCGCCTGTCGCGTCACATGACCCGCTGTTGTTCCCGTGACCAAAATTGACGGAAAATTCAAATATCCACGAGAGTATCGTGCCGAAATCGGCGACCAGCCAAACGAGGAATGGACATGCTTGATCCGATCACCACCAGGTACGTCGGCAAACCACCTTCAGTCCCGCGAACGACCCGTCGCGGTTATGTAACTAGCTGCTGTTGGCCTATTCATTGCACTGTATATGCAAGGTCATAACAATGTTGTGACTGATGAGGGTAGAAACGCAGAAATGAACAACATCCGACTTTTGCTTGTGCGCGCAATTGCTCTGTATTGTAAGGATAATTATTTTCAACTATTTCCCAAATGCGAACAACACGTTCCATCTGTTTACTGGGCATTTTAGAGATATTTATTGTTGATAAGTGGTTTTGTTTTGATTGTAGCCAAGATGATGACCCGAAGGTGATACTAGAACATGCGATAACTATTGAGGAGCATAGCCTCGGAAGTGATGATATGGACGATCCACATGTAGAGCATTTATCGCCGCAGACTTTGCTGGAGACTCCCGACGATGATGTGCAGTATTCGTTTCGGGCACTAGAAGGTAGGTTGTGGTTTTTAAGAGCACGATTAATCTTGTGTTAATACAAGACAACGGCGTAGGTACTGTAACGTATGGTACATTAAAAGTTGAAGATGATAGCGTGCCGCAATTGCTTACAACGCCAACGTTCACGAGTACGTCGGTGCCACAGCTCGTCACGTCCAATATTAATGGGCATCTATACGTAATTGGAAATGCTTCGGATGTCTTTGTAACGCATCAGACCACGGGGACGAGACCAATTGTTCCACGGACAGCTGTTCTGGAAGCTCCTGTTGTTCCCATTACAAACAATAAGAAAATTAAGGTATGTAGATATTAAAGCAATTCATGTTATTATAAGATTAAATGTGTAACAACTATTCAACATTCATAACATATATGACTTATTTTATTAAACATTATGACAAATCATTCAGTATAAATTGTCCTTTAGCCCATAATTTCCGAAATTCAATATTATAAAAGTAAATATTCCTAATTTTATTTTTTATGGGATAACCTCAGTTATCGGGTAAAAAAAAATTGGAAAGAGTTTTAATCAAAAGCTAGTCTACGAATATATTGCCTCAAAATGTTGCAATGACTGCAATATTTACGAAATTATAATTTATTACGACCGGTACCACGCAACAGCAAAATACGGAACTAAAATGTGAAATTCCAACTTTGTTCTATAATATTTTCTTATCAACATGTTATAGAATGCCCATACTTATTTACCTTCCTCAAATATATACAAATCATATACCATTAAACGCAAAATAAAGTTTGTCACAGTTTCCTATAATAGTTTTTTGGATAACATGTTTAGAAATCGTGTTATATAGCATTGAAGTTTACTCTTAATATCAACATAACCGATCTCAAAAATGAATTATTCTAAACATTGCATTTTTATTCACATTTCTCTAAGTTCTAGTTAAAATCATGCACCAATCGATTCAGCTTGGAAATTGCTTTAAACTTTAAACTATTGGGACAGTGTTTCATTTGATTACTTAGAGCCTATGTTAGAATATATGAAAGTTGATTCTAATATCGGTACCACACTTATATTTTGCCACAATTCTATTTATACAAATCATATATTAATCGATTCAGAATTAAATTTATCACTAACTAGCGAAACAGTCATTCCGCTTAAATGTGTAGAGTAAATGTTATAGATTGTTGAAGTTGTGCACATTTATAAAGGCATATCCAGAGGATTTTGGAAGCACAAAAACATATATCATTTCGTTTACCGATACAAAATATTCACAAACAAGGCACATTTTTATTTTAAAAATTAAAACACATTATTTTATTGCCACGTTCGTCATACTTGCCGCCTGCCGTCTTCTTTTTCGGTTTAATTAAGAAATGTACTATATAAATTGTAGTAATTAGGTGGACTATATATTTGCTAATACTTTCATTCTAAAAAAACAGCGTGATGAACGCCGAAGAGCAACGCACAATGAAGTAGAACGTCGTCGCCGAGACAAGATCAACAACTGGATTAACAAACTGGCAAAAATCATACCCGAAACCACCGGCGAAATGAAAAGCAATGGCCATTACGATGGCCAGTCGAAAGGTGGAATTCTTGCCAAAGCCTGCGAGTACATCATGGAATTACGCGCATCGAAACGGCTCCTTGAAGAAACCGAAGCTGAGTGCAAGCGGTTGCAGGATGCACTCGAGGATACGAAGCGACAGAATGCCAACCTGGACCTCGAAAACAAAACTCTCCGCGAACTCCTACAACAGCATAGCGTACAATTGATGGATGAAGCATCATAGCTCACGCCAACTCTATTATTTTAGGCATATATATAATTGAAAGACAACCGCCGGATTGGTTTCGTGGCACGGACGCAAGTTTATCGTGCATTTGGTGGGTGATCGAGATGGGTACATAAAATAACGAACGAATTGGGCGGCATGCGCTCATTGTATTTTTAATATTTTAAACTGCTTAGAGTGATTGATAAGATATACGCGTCTTGTGCATCGAAATTTTACATTAAAGTTATGATGCTGGGCGAATGATTTAAAAGGAACTTTTGGAAACACCTCCCAAGAGAGTGTGAATCGCGTATTTCCGCGACGACACCGCGTAATTTGTTAATTAGTACTTTTCTGTATCGTATTATTTCCAAGGAAAGAAAACAAGTTTATGTTAATATATATTATTCGAGCATGTTATTTTGTTACTATCATTCATATACTATGCAAATAATACATTTTTCAAAATAATTTTGTTTAATTACGATATTGTGTAATTCCGATTTTAATTGTGAAATGAATTTGTATATAGACCGACAATGACTTGAACAAGCGTGAGAACTCTTGAATTTTCGGTTTTTGCCAGATTTTGAGTATAAACTACAAGTAAGTTGAGAACAACAAACGACGAAGAGGCAGACATGTGTAAAGTTCGGCAAGGAGATAGCTTAAGTCCGTTCATGTTCTACTGATGGACGAAATAATCATAAATCTGGATAATGATACCGACGGGAATAAACTAGGAGGCACATTATAAAAAATTGTGTGCTATGCTGGTGATGCCATAATCGCGGTCAAAAATAGGTTTGCAATACCATCTGAATGACTTTAGGGAAGATTGCAACATGGTAAATATGAAGATAGCAACGAAGAAAACAAAAATGGCAGTTACATCCAACAATATGGACAGTCGTTGAAATAAGAGTTGAAATAAGTCGTCCAAGATGAAATAAGACCTCAGGAATTGTGTCATCAGGCAAACTAACAAGACAGCACGGATATCTGGTGCGCTGAACTGACCGATCTGGAAAATTAAAACCGTCTCTGGAATGTAAGGCGCGCATATTCAGAGCATGCGAGAGACCGAAACTAACATACGCAGCTGAAACTAGAGTTGATACAACAGACACGAAGCGAAGGACGAAATGAGAAGACTCCTTGCAATAGCTGGATTCATACTGATTGGTCGGAAAAGGAACTCCTATTTCTGAAATGTGGTGTCGGACCTAGTACGGTGGATTCGTGGACGTAGACGGGAGAGGACCGCTCATGTTACAAGAATGGCTCCTGACCCTCTATTTAAAATAGCCAGAGGCGGAAGAACAAACACAAAAGACCCCTAGGCAGACCTCCAAAAAGATGGAAAAACAACTGGCATTGAACTTCACAAGAAAACCAGGCAAATACGACATGATATTTTCATCACAAGTCGTAACGACTTCCGACAAGAAGAACACTAAAGATAAAACACATTTGGGATTGTTGTCCCACTCCCGCTTCTAGAAAATGTCGGCAGAAACAAATTCTGCCGCCTCCATGCCTCTTATTAACGCAATTTTGCAGCACAAACATTGGATGAATCTACATGTAAGCTAACGTGCTGAAATAACACGTTCCCTTTGTCAAATGAGACAGCCATTCTCCTAATTTCAAATCAAATCAGTTCAGCAGTTCTTAGAAGTTTCATGTGCATGGTTTTAAGAAAAAAAAAACACTTTACTTCATATTGTGGACTTTTCGACGCTTTCTTCAGTGACCTCACCTAGCATTTCCTCATCAATCCTCTTATACTTTCCGAAGCGAGTAACGACATTGTAATTTTCGATATACAAGGAAGAACTTTTGGTGCTTTCCATGCTTCTCAGTCGGTGGCTTTTTTTTCAGTTTTTCATCCTTAACTCTTCTAGATGTATTTCCACTTCTTTTATCCAATTGATTATTGCTTTACTGGAGTATTTTCTTCTCCACCCATGTCCTAGCTACTTTATTCTTTGTTTTTTTATTCGTTGTATTATTATTTCGCCGCGAAATCCTTTCTTGAACAATTATTTCTTCTTCCTGGGCCTTCGTCATAGTTTCCACCGCGTACATCATTACAGGTCTTGTAAGTACGTTGTAGTTCTTCAATCGGATCGCTTTTATTTTGTCCAGTATTTCGTTTTAATTTATACCTTTATGATTTACTTTGGCCCCTAAGTACTTGAAATTCTTCACGGTTTTGTATACTTTTTTCGCATTTTTTATACATGTTTCTTCCGGTTTTTCCCCACAATCCTTATTTTCATTCATGTTTAACCCCATTAGTTGAATGCCTCCTTTTATCTTGTTAATCGGTTCTTTCAGTGATTTTTCTTCTTCCAATTATGATGTCTTCGTCTGCATAAGCAATTATTTGGTGTCCTCTAGTTCTAGTGAGCAACCCTATAATAGCTGTATATAAATCGAGTTAGATTTCAATTAAAATATGGCATTGATATTTCTAATACATATGAAAGTTTCTTATGTATAACAATACACTGTTACATTTAATGCTTTAACGATATTTGATATTGGCCCGGTGAATGTGTCAACATAGTAATTAACTTAATCAACTTTAAAGCGCATTTACATGGAAATTAATAAAAACTAAATTTGTTTCATAAACTTGAGAGCACTAGTCAATTAAATGTCAATCTGTTTCAAACCATATCTCGAATTCTCCTGCTCTGAACCTCTTACAAATTCCGGCGTCATCCGACCCGCAGTCGTTACAATAGTAAACACGTAGAATCTGGTTTGAAGATTTCCTTAATATAAATATTGCTGTAATGCCTTCGCATATTTTAGTAAATTAGAAGTTTTTTTAATTAAAAGAAATAAAATCTAAAGCAGAACTGCAGCTATATCTTCAAGTAAGCCATCACTAATATTGAAGTTTCTTGGAAAAAGTATTTGCGAATAGAAGAAAAGGGTAAATTCTGAAAACTACCATATATCAAAATCCAAATAAAATTCGAAAGATACAAATAAAAATCGTAGTACCAGGCTTTAATTTATATTTTTTTATTATTGGAAAAACTTATCTACAAAACCAAAACGCCAGCCTTGAGAGCCTTGCGTTCCTTGGCCTTCACCTGGGCGGCGATGCGATCGAGATCACGACGACCCTGTTGTGTAATCTTGCGGCCACCATCTGGGGTCTTCTCGATGAGCTTAAGTGCCTCCAAACTCTGCAGGCATTTGCGGGCGACGCCACCGGCGGAACGGCAGTAATGCGACGGGTGGGTGCCGTTGCGTTTGCGCGTGCCAAAGATCTTCGTCACTGAGCCGACGCCGATGGGCGAACGGATGTACATGTGGCGGATAACAGCCGAACAGCGCACATAGTACCAGTCGGGGTCGTAAGGCGCCAACTCCTTGGCGCGCGACGTCTTCACGAGATCCACCCAGT
Source organism: Mimaenictus wilsoni (assembly GCA_027575185.1). Taxonomy (NCBI): domain Eukaryota; kingdom Metazoa; phylum Arthropoda; class Insecta; order Coleoptera; family Staphylinidae; genus Mimaenictus; species Mimaenictus wilsoni. The sequence continues at coordinate 9,301 of JAODAC010058682.1, forward strand.
CAGGGATGCGCAACTTTCCGGTCCTTAAAACAGATTTAAAAAACAGCCATTAGTCGATTACATAGACATCGGAAGCAATTCTGATAAAACTACTAAGTTTGAGTATTCTGAATATCAATCTTAATATAAGCAAATTAAAAGATGTTTTAACGAAAAAAGTGCCGTACTTAATCGATGAGATACGACGACACACTAGGCAGTAACAAAAAATAACGAAATAATTGAGATGGCTGTGAAATATTGGCAAGTGCGTGATCTAGATAAAAATAAAATTAAGTGTGACATATTGGAAACAAAATTTCTAGTACTACGCGCGCATCACACCTCGCGATCGAACATTCTTAAAAACAGTGTTGAAATTCTGTGAGACGAACGTGCGAACCTGGGGGCGGTGTATTCGCACGCATTAAGCTGTTCTGCGCGTAACGTTGGTAATTTTCGGTCGGCGATATGTGGCCAGGTCCCGGTAACAATATGATGGGGATGGCGCCCGGAGGACCCGTGCCCGGAATGCCGCCGCTAGGCATGCCTGGCGGAATGGGAATGCCGGGCGGCATGGGCATGCAGCCGGGCAACATGCCCCCGGGGCCGCCCATGTGTATACCAACGATGGGCATGCCACCGCCGGGTATGATGCCCCCACCGAATCAGCCGCAGCTGCAGGGCCTGCCAGGTATGCAGATGAGCAACTGCCAGTGCCCGCCGGGGCCACCCAACTGGCAGCCGCGACCGCAGACGGCACCCATCATGTGGCAGCAACAACAACAGCCGCCGATGTTGCAAACACCCACCTGCCTCACGCCCAACTACAACTTCACCGGACCACCCCAGCCTAGCAGCTGTGGCGTCTGCGGTGGTTCCAACTGCGGAAACGGCTTCTACATGCAAAATCAAATACAGCAGATGCAGGGTAATGGTCAGCCGCCAATGTACATGAACCAGATGGGTAAAAAGCTCGCCCCGAAGAAGATGTAGATGTGCAGACTATATATGTAAGTATCACGGTCACGAAGCGCGAATTTATAGGTTAGGGTTATACTAGGAAAACAATTGAAAAAAGTACTCACTTTTTCAGGAAGGAGGCAAACGCCTTCACAAATTTTGCCTGATCAACGTCCTTTAGCGTAACTGACGGCATTTTGTCTGCAATAAAAACGAAATACTTTATTTACACATGTGCGCTTAGTGTGTGTGAATACAGTAGCATGTACTTTTGGGGTTATGAACATCAAACTCTATTTTTGCACAAAATTCAACTTTTTAGCACACAAAATATGTTCACTTCAGTTTACATAGATCAAGTTTACTTTCAGTAGTTAGATTTTCAGCAAATTATGTATTAAAACGTTAATATTATTGAAATATTTCAGTAAACATCACACGTACCTGTCAACCCGACTGCGGATCAGAGCGGAAAAGGAAAAGACGCCATATTGATGTCACAAAGTGAATGTGAGGGCGCCACATGTGCCCCACCAACTTCAAATTATACATACATACCGGGATGCTAAAAAATAACCCACAAAATAAAGCTTTCTAAAGTATCGTAATGCGCTGTGATGAAACTAATCATAATAAAATTGTTGTCGATGACTATGTTAATTTCCAGAGTTAGTAATCTGAAATGTCTCAGCTTTATTGCTCTGATGTGACAGTCTGTGATTGTAAATTCCACAATGGCTTTGTTCATATGTACATACATGATTTGCAACCGCTTTGTTAAGTTTTGGTCCAATTTAGTGCTTCAGATAGCTAGGACTAATTGACATGAAAAGTACCGATAAAGTAATCTTTGAACGGTTTAAACTTAGGGATGGATGTATTTACTACTGTATGCATGGCTGCAACATCAGTTTTAACTTTTCTAGAGATTAATAATCTATAAAATAACTCCAAAAATAAATATACATTTATTTATGTATGCATATTAGAATAATCGTGTTCTGTGAGTCAGTGCAGCTTGTGACAATCACGCCAAAGAATCTGAACGGATATGTGCAACTGAATTAGCTCTTTCCACAGAAAATATAAGGTAGAGAAGGACATGTTATACCTGCGACTTTGAAACAGATTGGCTTAATTCAACTCATTTTGTTAGATGGCGCTAATTTAAAAATTTAATAAATACTTGTTTTATTTATTTGTCACAATGCATCATTGTCTTTGGTAGAGTAGATCTAGGTGTCAACCTTGTGTATAGTATTCTGTGCTTTTTCGTGCTTGGTAATTAATTGTTTAGTGAATTTTAATTTTAAACATTTTGTTACGCCGATTTGTAACTTTTATAGGCAGCCACGAGTACATTTAGATGGAAAGGTTAGCGAGATGCCCAGCCGTTCGAGAAGCGACATCACGATGACTACCGAGAACCCACGACGGCATTTGACAGTAGGAACACCGTTGACATACGCCGCTATCCCCAATTCAAACGCCAAGGGCATCCTGCGATAAACAATAGAACCTGTTGTAACGCTATGAGCGAGTGGAACGCGAGGTGTCGCGTAGTGTGTGAAACATTCTGTTCATCTATATAATCTATGATTCTGTTCCCGGCCGCGGCGCGACACGACGGTTGATCTGTAATTCGACAGATGAATTGTGCTCTGGCTTTGTGTAATTGAGCTCGGGGGTATTTGGTCGGGAAGGTTGGAAAAACCCTCTCTGAGTGCTGCGAAGTTATTTGTTCGGCAAGTATTCAATAAAGCCATCATGTAGTTGAGAAATGTATTCTTATTGGGGCATCCTATTGTCTCTCACCTGCCGAGTTTGTGCGGGGTTTTACATGATTTATCAACAAATTAAAAATATGCGTGTAACAATTTATAAACCCACAAAATTAACAATGGAGGAACTTTATACTTTAAGATTAATTAATGCCTCCACATGCGTAATTTGAAAAAGTCTAAATTTATATTAATTCGTTATCAACGTAATAAAACTGGATACGACATTATTAAAGATTGGTGAGTTTAACTAAATTTTGTCGCAAATTTTAATGCAGTACATATGTTACTATAATATGTATTATCTATGGATCTTTCTATGTCGGGTTTACTCCTGCAAACTTCTTTTTGATTTGAACAAATTCAAAGTGTAGCCTGTCATGCGCATGCGCTATCGGCACGCAATTCTCTCATTTTAGCTCAGTCACCCTAAAGACTAAAATGCATTTTATTTTAACACATTACTTCCTTTTATCGAAATAATGGTAAACAGGTCCTAATCCTTTCAATCAAATAACCCTGTCCAAGTTATCCATGTAGCGCTTCCCCCCAATATGATTAACAATAAAAGCGCCATCTCTAAACATTGTAGATAAAAAAGTTATTTAGTTTTAACAGGGAATTCGCAATATTTAAAAATTCTTCGATTTTACGAAAATAAAACGCAAAAAAATTAAATTATAAAACTTTTAATTCATTTATTTGCCTGTACGCTTTGTTCATTAGAATTAGTCTGCTTTTGTCTCTTTACTTTCTTCTCGGATTTCATTCGTTTCTTTCGCTTCTTCAACAACTTTTGTTCTTCCTCATCAGGATCAAGGCCTTCCAGAATCCATTTCTTCTTCAAATTAATCATTTTCTTTTCATAGAAATCAGTTTCATCCAATTTTATATGAGCTTCCCCTTTGGACACCGAAATTTGAGTGAAAATCTTTCCAACTTCTTCATCTATAATATAAACAGATTTCTCATTAGAACAGGTATATTTAGAATAGACTAATCTACCAACCATTGATTTTAAATTCTGTTAATTTGGTGTTAATGCAAGCTTCTATAGCCTGCAGTTGAGTTATGTCAAATGGACTAATCAAAGTAATGGCTTTTCCTCCACGGCCAGCACGTGCAGTACGACCTACCCGATGAATATACTCCTTCGGAACTTTTGGCACTAAATGATTAATAACCAACTTAACAGTGGGGATATCTAAACCACGACTGGCAACATCAGTTGCGATGAGAATTTTAACAGTGTTTGATTTAAATTTCGTCAAAGCTGCGAGTCTTTGGGCCTGGGGAATCATTCCATGCAAAGCAACATTTTCAAAACCAACATCATTCAAAACTAGTGAAAGTATCTGGCACTTTTTGCAACTCTCTGTAAAGATCATGACATTTCCAGTCTCATTCGCCTGCCTGTAAGTCCTCAAAACTTCAACCAAATACGCATCTCTTACGTCCTTCGGACAAAGGACATAGTTCTGGTCCAGTTGCTCGACAGTAGCTACCTCAGCAGGTGCTTCATATAAATACACTTCTTTTCCGGTAGCTGATTTTAATTTTTCCAGTGTATCAGTAATTGTCGCTGAGAAAAACAAATTCTGTCTAATCTTTGGCAATTCTCTAAAAATTGCTTTGATTTGCTCATCAAAATGCCCACCGAGCAATCTATCGGCTTCGTCAAGTACCAAAAAGCGCAAATTACTCAATGTGAATGTTTTACAACTGTGAATGTGATCAACAAGTCTTCCAGGAGTTGCAACAACGACGTGAGGGAGTGTGGCCAATTCTTGTCCTTGTTTTAACATATCCATGCCACCGACAACCACACAATGTCGGAGGTTCATAGGCTTTCCAATTACAGCAAATTGATCTGCAATTTGATAAGCCAATTCTCTTGTTGGTGTGAGAACTAAAGCGAATATTCCGTAGGGATCTTCACATAATTTTTGCAATATTGGAAGGGCAAATGCCAGTGTTTTGCCACTACCTGTTTTAGCAGCCCCAATAACATCTTTACCCGCGAGAATCTTAGGAATACAATTTGTTTGGATGGCTGTAGGTTTTGTAACGCCTGAAATAGAGTTTTTGAGGTTATAAAAGGTAATTTGCTCGGAGAGATAAATCTGTAGTTTCTGAAAGTACGTACCAATAGAATTACATTGACGAATTATCCATTGATTTAATTTTAGTTGAGTAAAGGTAATGTCACTCATTTTCACAAAGTTTTCATGAAAATAAACAGTATGTACAACATGTGGTATGACTACTGACTTGTAGCAAATTTCCACGGAATCGCATAACCCTATACTGGTTAAATTATTCAGTAATACTTAATTTCTTCTGTTCTAAGCCACAGCTTTGTTACAGTTATATTACTATATTCTAAATACATAGATCTGTGTAATTATTGGATTATGCAGATTGTTGTGTGATTTGATTACACCATAAAATAATCGTTCAATCGGCTATATTCGGTGTTTCTGACCATAGACGAGTTTTGAAATGATAATGAACACAAAAACACCTATTTCGTTTCATTTTTTTAATGATTACCATTTTGCTTTTGATAGAGTATCAATACTTGATTTAAAATTGGCTCTAGTCTTAAAGAAAGACTACATGCTACATGCAGATTGAACTGATCCGCTTCTTTCATTCTTCAAAAAGACTAAACCGTTCAAGCCCACTCCAAAACAAAATGTATAGTAAGCAGCATAGTTTAAAATTTTAATTTCATTTTTAGTTCTATCACTTTCCCGCTATGTGGTACCTTCAAACTTGAGTTATTAGTTAGTATAAACGGTTGCAGCGCTTCCGATTGAAATATATACAATTTATATGTATGACCTTAGACCATATGACCACAGATTCCTGTATGACCTATATAACTTCATTTATTTTCCAATCTATCAAAAAGAAAGTAAATAGTTATTAATTATCTCTTATCACAACATTCCAAGTCATAATGGGGAAAGTTTTGTAAGTGCATGGTTCCGTCAAACCACTTCAATGGAAAAAGACGAAGAATTTCTTTACGGATACTTCGTATTTGTGTCTCAGCTGTGCTTTGATAAAGCTAAAGAACATGTGGTAAATTTTCTCCTGCAACCTTATAAACCTGTTTGCCAAATTTAAACACATTTATAGGAGAAAGAAAAAGAAACACAAGCTGTCTATGACACAACCTCATGGAACTCTTTACTCCATCAGTTGCTACACATTGCTTTAGCAGAGAAAAGCTACATGGAAATTGGATTCCTACAGAATAAAAATAAAGGATTTCTTCGTAAAGACGTAAGAATTTGTAAGATATAAAAGCTGCTGTTAAAAAAGTTGTCGTAGAATTCCTTGCAAGCAATATATGACACAATCACGTTTGATTTAAAAAGAATTGAAGAACTCTGCAAGAGTACTAATAGCAGTGATAAGAAAATTCAGATCCATTGCCATAATATTGGAGAGTTTCTCGCAGCAAGGTCCAAATTAATGCATTTGTATCCTTCCAATTAGCTCTCAAAACCATTGGTTCCACATTGTTTTCTTAACCACACAACTATTAGCTACGAACAAATATTTTTAAGCAGTACAGCAAAACCGAAGTTCAACGAATTTCTACAGAATATTGAGTTATTAACACAAAGAAGTGTTTTAAAATTTGCCGATATTAGTTTAACTCCAATGAAAGCTGCTTTCAGTCTGGAATGTGCCATTCTGGAACAGTTGTTCCATGCATTGATGGAATTACAAAGATTGCAATTTCTTCCATCATTGGCGCACATTCATGGGGCTCATACAAGATTACAGGCATGGGAATCGACGAAAATTAAAAACCGAGAGGTTCGGAAACTTGGATTTATTAAAACCAACTATCTTCCAGCATTGTTTCAATGGCACTTGAATTTTAAATCAGCTGTCTTGAGTAAATTCAGTTTGTTTTTCCATGATACTCTATCATCCCAAACTGCCCAGAATGAAATGCGCCAATTGTGTGCTAAACTGCAGTATGATTATTACTCAAAGTAAGTTTTTGTTTTGTTTATTATTATTGTATTCAATGTTTTGATTTACCAAGGTTTATCAAATAAGTATCTGCTTGAAACGATGGGCTTGATTGAAGTACTTTAGAACTATCGGCCCGCCAGACAATTTTATCCGACCTTTGATTGATTGAGTGACCCATTTACTAATTTCGAGTGACCCACCTAAGACGGGGGTCGAATAACTTCTGCTATTATTTGTTCGTGTGTCATTAATGTCCTAAATCTCCCCTATACTCATCTTTGGGAAATGGTGTCCCAAGAGCAATCCTACTAACATCAATCGTGGTTCACACTTCAACTGTTCGTACAATTGAAACCTAATTTTAGTTTATGCCCTCGAGAATATTTTATCGTAAATTATAACAGTTAAATAATGATTGAACATATTCAAACGTGATCGGTCACATTTATGGTCTGGAACAGAAATTATGTTCATAGATTTTCTACTAAAAGCAACAACTATCCGGGTTACTACTGCAGTGAATTGCGAAATCGATTCTACATGGAATTCAGGAAATCGCTATACAAATATAATTAATTTGTCATTTTTCTAATAGAATACAACAGTTCCAAAAAAGATACGACGCTGGTGCAGTTTTGCTCCTCTCGGATTCTCAAGTAAGCTGTGACACCACAGCATACGATTGTTTTCCCATTATTGTCTCATGCCCACCTGTAAGTTAGTCTATACTCTTATGGCATGAACATGCGTTTAACTGCAATTATTTGCCATAGCGGCCATCTTCGCAGGTGGAAGTTATCCTGAAAATGATAATGGACATGCCGGCGGATACTTCCTCGGATATTATCTATAAATACAGTACGCAGGAAAAGCTCACTTGCATTTACAGCATTGTGGAACCAAACATTTATTTGATCTGTCTGTTCGACGGCAAGAAAACCGAGAAAGACGTTCATATCGCCAATTTCCTCAGCGAAACCTCCCAGAATCTACGCTGTACAAAAGTGTTTACGAATTTAAAGACACTGTCGAAATAAAATTTACTAAATATATGAACTTATCGCAACCGGCGTCTTTTGTTTTCCTGTTTGGATACAGTAGGCTTTGCAATCAAATACATTTTGACGTTTTGGTTGAACGAAATAATCGGGAGTGGGTAAAGTAAATCGAATTTTCGAAAACGTAACTAAAAGTGTATGAATTCAAAGATGATGCGTTTGTGGCAAATCTCCCAGTTGCGATACTATCGTCTTTGGGCACCGCTCTTGCAGAAAGCCTTTGAGCAGCCCATGCCGACGGAATCGCAGAAATTTGACGCTAAATCAGGTATGTAATAACCAATGTGTTAGAAATCAAGGCATCAAAGAAAGTCTAAACAAGGTTTCTACATATTTTGCTATAATATACACCGAATAGATATTCACATGACTCTTGGAGATCTTCAATATTTCAATATTACTTGTTTACTTAGAGGATATTTTGATTGAGTCATTTTTTTATGTTGTAATTTGCATTTTCATAATTTTGTTCAACAACAGAGACTGAAGTTAATGTGACTGAAAACATATCTGCCATACCAACGAAGGGGGTGGGAAATGTTGCAAGTAATGTCCCGCTGACGGCATGCCCCGGAACAAAGCTACCAACTGCCGAAGAAATGCGTCGCGCTGCCTCGTTCGACGAGGTGCCCGGTCCGGAAATCCTGAAATCGGTTGCGAAGGCCTGGAGCTATGTGCCGGTAGTTGGTAATCATGTTACTGCTCGTACGTTGCAATATGTGTTAAGTGCCGGCAAAATTTTTGGTAAAATCTAGGGAGATAGTTTTACAAATGGCCGTTAATGAACAAACGATTGGTTTGTTTTTAGGAAGCCAACTCAGTTGGGGCAACAACATGACATTCTTTCGTTATTTGTTAAATGAGTATGGCCCAATTGTGCGCCTTCATGGCCCATTTGGGGGCGACGTGGTCATTTTGAGTCGACCCGAGCATGCAACCGCGGTTTTTGAAAGTGACGGTCCCTATCCTGTACGCTCGAGTTTGGATTGTATCGAGAAGTATCGACTGCATCACAGGAAGTATAAAAATGCAGGACCGTTTGCTATGTGAGTTAATTAGGATGAACATGATTAATATCGGAGTAATTGTGATATTTTATAAAAATGCAAATGATATTTTTATTCAAAGGCATGGCCCCGAATGGGAAGCAATCCGTAAGAGCATTGAACCAGCTCTGCAGAAATCCGTTGAGCATCAATGCATGCGTATTTCCAAGACGGCCGATGATTTCCTCGACCGTGTTGTTGCAATTCGTAATCAGCAGTTGGAGGTTCCGAAGACATTCCTGACCGAATTGCAAAAGTGGAGTATCGAATGTCTCTTTAACATTACTTTCAACAAAAGTTTCGGTTTCCTGGACGCACGCGGTCTGAGCGCGACTTCCGACAATGCTGTCTTCCTGAACGCGGTCACTCAGGCAACGGTGGCTATAAAACGCTGCGAGTTTGGTTTCCACATCTGGAAACTCTTAGAGACCCCGGCCTGGAAGAAATTAGTGCAGCATTGCGAGACTGTCGATCATATTCTAGGCTCAAATCTTCGCAAATCGCAGCAGGCATTGAAGGATAAACAAACTAAAGGCATGCTTCTTGAAGACAAGGATATATGTCTTATTGACTATTTCCTGTTGAAGGAGTCATTGAGTAGTGATGATATTCTGACTGTATTGCTGGATATGGTATTGCTAGGCGTGCACATGACTGCATATAGTGCCGGATTTTTGATGTATCATCTTTCAAAGAACCAACGCGCTCAATTTAAGCTGTATAATGAAATCAAACAATTGCCGGAGGCCCCGACATCTGAGAATCTCAAATCGCTCACCTATTTAAAGGCATGCTTTTATGAAAGTTTACGTTTGAAACCCCCAATGCCCATTTTAAATCGAATTTTGAACAAAGATGTTACCATTTATGGATATAAAATTCCCAAAGGTAGAATAAAAGAAACGAACTACATCGAACCTATCTGCAAATAATGCTATATTTTAGGCACTTTTGTGTTGATTGCAACAAATCTCTCAAGTTTACGCGAAGAGCACTTTGAAGATCCATATAAATTCAAGCCAGAAAGATGGATCGGAACTGATGGCAACAAAGACATGAGTAGTTTCGCAACAATTCCGTTTGGACATGGACCTAAAAATTGTTTCGCCCAAGAGTTGGCTGAGACACAAATTTATTTCCTGATTGCGAAGGTATGTCGACTCATACTAATGACATGTCCGTTATATTTCAGCATGATTTTTAGCTTGTTCGAAAATATCGTATCGAATACCACTACGGGGACATTGAAAGCAACAATAAGTTACTTTCTTCACCGAGTCGTCCATTCAAGTTCCGGTTTGTAGAGCGAAATTAATTTTGTGTTAAAATTTAATAAAATTTGTGTTTGTTTTGTGTTCTAATTGATTTCTTTTTAATTGTACACGCCTTGAAATAACTTACACGTTATAGTCTTATAGAAGATGAACTCACTCCTCTGTTTTTCGGAAAAAAATGCTGAACTGGCGGTTTCCAAACTTTTTGTAGCAGTCCCGTTTACGGTTGTGTTCCACGCCGGGTAGGGGACACAATGTTGTATTGTCGTCTCAATGGGGATTCCGCCCCCAGGTGGCCGCTCCACGCAGTTTGGAAAACAGCTGTTAAGCTGTTTAAATGATTATTTGTTCGCGCACAGTGGGAAGGCCAGTGCACGAAGCCGGCAGTGCCGCACGCCACAAACTCCACTATGAAACTACTATAAACCCATTATATAACTTGCTTGCTAAAACATCATCTGAAAGTACTGTTGTGATCAACCGTAGGTTTCGCAGTTCATAACTTAATCAACATTGTGAATTGTTAGAATAGAAAAAAAATATTTACTCCTTTTTCTTTCAAACTTTTCTAATTTCAATATTTCCTGGACTTCTCGACGCTCATAATGAGAGTAGAGTTCATTTACCATAAATTATGTCCCCCAAACATGCTAATGACAAGTAAAAAACGGGAGACTGACCACGAGGTCCCGAGTTCGATTCTCGGTGGGGATGCCGACTAAAGTGAATTGTTCTTTTCAATAGTATTAGCCTCTAAGATAGTGTTAGATCTAAGACTAATTGAAAAAATTCAATAGAGTTAATAAACATAGTAGTCGAAGCTCGCTATAACCAAACAAAAAAGTTAGCCTGCATATAATATTAATTGAACTAATCCTAACGTTGTAATTACATTCATTAACGGTTTGGCGTAACGATGACCTGAGAGTCAGGTAATTTTAAACAAATCTAAAAATATTAATGCAAATAAACCATTTGAAAACAGAGGTTACACTGATTATTATATTTCACCGAAATAAGCGGATAATTATATATATGTTCCTCTCAAAGGAACTTCAGGGCCATTGAGCATTTACAAGATACAATATTTTGATTTATCAAACTAGGCTGCCATGCAAAACAGTATTTTCGTACAAAAAATATGCCTCTGCTGACACTGAGTAAACTATAAACTAGGTCGTAATAAATATATTACTTAACTTACATTTTCTTACATAACTAAAACTATTCGATATTTACGTGCTCAGATATACATACATATAAAATTGAAAGGAAATGTAAATATCTCACTGGTCGCTTATCTTTGCCTCTTTCAGTCGTCGTTTTTATCTTAAAAACGCTTTTCTCACGAGGGAAAAGCAAAGAAAAAACAAATAACAGTTGCAATAAATTAGGCTCAGCTGCAAATGCAAACTTCCATACCAAGAAGTTTGTTGCAAATGAAGATTATATTGTAGATGTATCAAAAATACGAGATCAAGAACGTGCGATTTGGACACTCATGTATTTGTTCCCAATAAAAGTATTCGTAACTCATTTTGGCATGGATGATGCAGTCTTTTTGGTTCGTTTATAGTTCGTTAAGTTCTCGTGTCGCTAATTAAAGGAAAGCTGCCTGGCGCAGTTGTCGAAATGTACAAATTACCCCAAATGGGCTGCCCGTGGACATGTTTAATCAAGTTGGGCATATTTAGGGATTACATCTTTGTTAATCCAAAAGTCACAATGTGAGTAGTTCTGTGCTGGCATCACATCTTGCTCCACCACGGAAACTTTTGTGTGCACTTCGGAAGAGATCTTCCCGTGCCATACAAAATGGTAGAAGAGTTGTTGAATCGCAGAGAAATATCGTCGTTGTTCTGGTGTTTTGGGCTCGTACCGTCCCAAAATGGCGTCCACGTCCGAGTCAACATCACTAAGATTATGTTCGCCACGAACTTGTGTTGCCACATAAAATGTTGAATTCGGCATTTTCGTTGAGATGGCAAAGAGGGGACATACTATACGGATATCTGAAACCATTTGGCTGAGTCCCTTGTACGTTTTTGGGTAGAGTGCAAGTGCTTCTTCGGCTAGGCTTAAATTTCCTAACATTGAAGATCGTACGTGATGTGATACCAGATCTTCGGTCCATTCCTTGTTTTTGTTCAGAAGTTTATCGTTAGCGGCGGCATGTGCAGTACTTCCCAACATGAGTTTAACAGGTAAACCTTCTTCACTGGATAGTATGGTAGTCGGATGCTCCAGAAGGATTTTACCATCCAAAACTAACCATTCATGTTTTTTCGTAGAATCTTCGTCTTTTGTGGGCAGATCAGAAGGTGCTTGTCGCCACGTATCTTCAATAGCCTTCATAAGATCACCTGCGTCTTTGCTTCTTAAACACTCAACATTTTTGCAGTTGACAGCGGCGAGATAGCTCTCATTTTCTTTCTCAGCCTCGGCGAGTAGTTTGTTCGGATATAATGACCCTCCTGATGTCGCCCAAGCTCTGGCGAAGAGATTGTCAACTTTCTTAATTGTCGTAAGCGCTGTTACTAGCGTGGCACCAGCGCGGTGGCCAAACAGCGTGACCTGTTTGGGATCTCCACCGAAATGTTCAATATTCAACTGGATCCATCGCAAAGCTTCGATGATGTCGCTCAAGCCATAATTGCCACTCGTATAAGGGTATACATCCTTGCTGAGGAGATCCAACGCCATAAAACCTAATGCTCCCATTCGGAAATTTGGCCTTACGAAGAGGACATCACGTGAACGGGCATACCTTGCGGATGGTCGCATTTTACCAGGTGATCCACCATTTAAACTCTCAGTTCCAATAAGGACAATGACAGGTAACGGTGATTCGTAACGTACATAGGGTGTTACCACATCGATGGTGAGACAGTCCTCAGTACCGGTTAGTGTGCCATTACTATGGATTTGCAAACATGTGTCGGTTGCATTGTGTGCGTCCAACGTGCCGTTCCAACAAAATTCAATATTGTTTAATGGTTGCGCCGGCTTAAATCTCAGATCGCCAAGCGGTGGCCGTGCGAATGGGATACCTCGAAACGCCACCGCGCCATCATCCAATACACCCTCCACTAATCCACAACTAGTGACAGCTTTCACGTACATCCCATCTCGAATTGGTGAATCGTAAACACGTCTACCGCTTGGGATGATTATCGCCAGGATAATAATGAGTAACAGGATAAACGCGAGCATGGCACTGATTGCAAAGCGGTACACTTTGATTTTCTGTCGACACGTACCTTCATCGTCACCTTGCCGTTCTACGTCTTTGTCCTTACCGTCGCCTTTGTCATCCAACGGCACATTTTTCATGTCATCAGGTTTAGCGTCGGCAGATTTGTCATTATCGTCGAGGGTTTCCATTGAAGCTAGTCCTGCTTTTGTTTGACTTTCCAAATTCTGTTCTGGTTCTTTTTTCAGCCATGGTAAAACCGTTGTGCAGAGTTTATTCATTTTTGCTTTGAAACCCCCTGAAGTTTCGGCTGGTTTGTCATCTGAATGTAAACAAACAGTTAATTATAAAAAATTCAGAGTCTCACTTTTCCTTACCTTCTTCATTAAAAAGTTTTGATTTCCTAAACGGGTTGGGTAGTTTAATTTTTGCTGGTTGTTCTTCTTTGTCCTGTTCAACAAGTTCGGCATCTTCTCCAGCTTCTTCATCTGCATCCTATTTTTTACATAATTAAAATAATCATAATTATTAAAATAATCACAGGACACGTTATAATATCAATTTTTAAACAATTAAGAAAAATATAGTCTTCAGAAAATTTGTATTCTTTGTTGTTTTTATGCGATCCTGTATTTTAGCTATGAGTTTATGCTTTCGAGAATATACCGGGTTTTTTAAGTGGTAATGGTTATAGTAAATATGTACTTAATAAATTCTAAAAAAATCAATCCACAAATAACTCCTTTAGTTATAACCACTTTTTACAGATGACACATACACAGATACACATTTTAAAGATGACAAGATAAGAGTCGATTTTTGGACCCTGTTAGGTATATATTCCCCTTTCAGCAAAATAGTACCCACTTGATAAAGGAGACTAACGAGATTTGTAGGTTTTTTTGTAACTATTTCTGTTTATCGATATATAGCGTTTGACGCCTTCCAAACACGTTAGCTTAGCCCTTCCCCTCCTCCGGATGATCGGGTCTCTCCGTATGCGAGTTAGTATATACGGTTGTACGGGGAAGAGTTGCAGGCATGGGTGCCGGCATGGTTTTTTGGTACCCAGGGGTAGCTCAAAAAAATTTTTTTCGAGATTCCGAGAGGGGGCCGTTCCTCTCCCTCCCCCTTATCATTATGTTGCATGCCAATCGCCCAAACCCCATCCTTATTTGGGGAAAATACGGAGTGCGAGATCTTAATTGTAGAGAGGAATCGAACCCGGGATCTCTATTAACACAGAGGCTGGTATCGAAACCCGATACTTTCAAGATCAGCTGATTCTGGTAGAGAAACCGAAACTTTTACGAAAATCCGAGTTAAACCCTTAAAAGTAAAAGCCCGGTTTAACCCGAAACTGACAAGGCGGAAAACCAGTTAATCCGGAATTATCGGGTACCCTTGACATGCCTACCCAGAAGTACATGATTTGCAATTTGTAAAACTTATTAATATTCCGAGATGGATCCTCTTAAAATCACTACTTTTATTACCTTGCATTTTTCCTTAGATTTGCTCCGCGTGAAAAATCCAGGTAGTTGAATTGCTCCAGTTGGAATCTTCTTCGGCTTTACTTCTTTATCTTTAATATCGTCAATTTTAATCTTCCCCGTTGCTTCTGCCTCCTTCTCCTTTGTCTTATCCTTTTCGTTCTCAACATCGTCAGCCTTGGAAATTTTGTCATGAGCTTTATTTTCTTCATTCATCTTTTTTTCGCGCTCTTCAAGCTCGATATCTTTCTTATCATCATTTGTGGAAGTCATTGTGAATGAATTATCTATAAATATAAAATTACATATGAAGATAAACGTCTAAATAATATTAAAAGATTAGTAGATAGATAGATAACCTTTTATTTTGGCATTTAACATTAATTTTACAAAAAGCATTCTCCTAAAAGATTAGTATTCAAAAGATAGTAAAAAAAGTATTCAAAACCAAAAGATATCTTCATAAATTAATCAATAATGAAGGATATGATATTTATGACTTGCTGTGTGTGTGATCAGGCAACATTTACATAAAAAAGCAAAGCGACGTATTCAATTTAGAGGTCACTTATGTATGGCGCAGACGTTTATTTAATTCAATTAGGATACAATATTCTATCCTAAAGAGCAGTCGTTGAGAGCATGAATGAAACGTGTGCATTTTATCCGATTTCCTACGCGTCGCGTCGGGACGATTCATGGGTGTAAGCAAAAACTGGAGATAAAAATAAAATGTGCAACAATTTTAGCCATATCCACGGTCGTGTTCCGTCACATCCTCTCACAAACATTCCCTCAAAGTAGGTTTATTCTTGCGAAGAGAGATGCACCGCACATCTGCCGTCTGTTGTCAGGAAATTCGAGAGCAACAAACGGAATTGGATTCTAATTTTATGCATCCACACTGAGAGTACTTATAAAGTACTTGATAATACTTGGGAATTTTATTACATTCTTTACCGCTTCTGTTTTGAGTGGTGTGTAACGGTTTTAGGCGCTTTTTTTTACACGCAGGGTGTAAACACAATAGCGGCGAGACGGAGCCTGCATAACAAAGCTTTGGCGGCATACATGCGCGGTTGCTTATCGATTTTTGTTCGAACGCGTAAAATTGTGAGCGCTGCCAATGTACAAAATTTCTTTCTCTAACAAAAACCTCGCGTTTGGTTTGAAAACGTGCACATACCTTCGGCGCGGAGATGCTCATCGGCTATAATTGTGTGACCTTCGTCCAAAGGCTAGCTGAAACGAACGCACAGGGGTGATGCACTGCACTGCACGCTGCCCGTGCTACGCGTGTGTCTGGCACGAGTGAAATTGATGCAACTGAAGAGCGTCGAAGAACGGAGCGCGTCGGTTATACGCCAGATACACGCTTGCGATCGACGGCGGACGAATCACAACGCGGCTCGTTGGCGTGCAAAGAGATTGCGCCCTGTGCCGCCGGCAAACTGCCCTCAAAACGGTTCTAATGCTTGATATTAGCGGTAATTCGAATGACTCTATGTAAAAAAAAGTTACTCAATATACTTGCCATTTAAAAATGCATATCGGCAAATTATAATATTAGTAAATAGGCGCATTATAATACAAAATGTACATTTCAGAGAAACCTACACGGAATCGTTTGCATATACTCTGCATTCTGAAGATTATATCAATTTCGACAACTATCGATATTGCATCATCGTCTGAGATGTCTACTAGACATGTCAGACGATCGATATTTTCAGTTTTCCGATGGATCAATATCGAAATATCGATATTAACGATATCGATCAAATGGAAATTCAACATTAGCGCCATCTAAAAGTGGTTTTCTAAACTATTACAGTTCCCATCCATTTTTGTAGAGATTATTAGTATACAGTGGTATTCCTAGATTTCACTGTTCCTGAAGTCATAGCGTTTTTTTAATTAGGTGTATTAAAAAATACAATAATATCAGTATTGACAAATATCGTGATTATTAAAAATTACGTTTTTCAGTATTATTATAATTTACACATATCATTATCATTGTAAATAGATACATAAAAATAGTGATAATGTTTTTAATTGCACAGTATTTACCTTCCGATTCCGCTAAAGATAGATATTTACAGTTATTATAATTATATAATACAATTATGGCACAATTTGATATTTTTGAATTTCCCAAAATTCGTTTGATTCACTAATATGTTGAGCCAAACAATTTTAATACATATTTCAGCATTATCAAATAAACAAAAATAGAAGTCTACGGTTTTAATTCATGGGAAGTTGTCCATGCGTGGGAACTAGTACATTAATTAGTTGTAATCGCAAAGAAAAGTGTTATTGTATATAGTCGCTTTCATTCTCAAGGAATTCATAACAGTTGGGCTGCAGTCGGAATTCTTACAAAAAATGCACGGACACGTACAACTTATCATGTACGAACGGTCGGCCGACAAGAGCCTTCAAAACGTAATTTGTACGAAAACAACTGATAAATGCATGAAATATGTTATTAAACAAAGTATAATCGATAGCTGCACAAAATTGATTAGAAAATATTAATGCCATGTTAAAATACATAAAAAGGGGAATAATTCGATATATGTGACATATTGTTCCATTAACGGATAAGGGTGAAAAAACCCCTATTGAAGTTCAGATTCAAATTTTCAAATAACCGCTCATTTTAAAAGCACTATACAAGAGTTTAATCGTAATGGGATTGAAATTTGATACCATGAGAAAGTAGAAGAATTGGGGAGCATTTTGATGTTTGTGTCATCTTCATAGCTTCATATTTAGTGTGAAAAATATTGAGCAAAAGAACTCCACGAAAATTGAAAAAAGAGTCTCAATTAATTAGTGATTATCCAAGTACCTATTACTCAATATGCGCAAGATGGAAAAACCCATATGCACATGAGTTCAGAACAGTATCATCAGTAGCGAGACCGGATCAGGCCGCGAGAAAGTTACTAATCCCTTACACCAATATGTGATAGAAAAATGTTGTTGATTAAATAAAAAAAAATGAAAGAACTTAAAACTCGACATCGTATGTCTCTATATGTATACAAATTATGTTCCATAGATGGAAAATCGAGGAAAAAAATCCGTCCATCCGCATATGTATATAAATGTATACTGTTGTATTTTATTATATTGTATAATAAAACTTATGTATTTGTTTCTTTTGAACTTTTAAAATGAAAATATATGAATACAATGATTGTTGTCTGAGGGGGGGATTTCGGAGCGACGAATGAAGCGCCCTCAACTGGGAGGCGAGCTTTAGAGTGAACGCAAGTTAACATGGGCTTGCGATTCTGTTTAGACATTTTCTTTGATAGAAGTGTCAAATTATATTGATTTCGTGAAATGGCAGAAGAGGGCACAAGATGTCACTAGGTATTCAAAATAAAATTTTGCGTAGTGCTTGAGAATTAAAGTCAATTACATTCAATGTGAAGAGATGTAATATATAGGATTTGTGGAATTTAATATGTAATTGGTATTTTGTACGAACTGGTGTTGAATAAGACCTGACCGATTTATGGCAGTCATACGATCAGTGAAGCAATAAATATCCTTACGAACAAAGAAGAAATCTGTATTCGATTCCACTGGTTTTACCTGCGGGTATTTGTATGTATGTGGAATCGGCTGCTTATCCGAACGTATGGGAACAATGTGACAGCTCACACACATTTTCGTATGTTCACGTTTGCTTTACGTACATCTTTGCTCTTAACCTTTCAAAAGAGCATGTCAACCAGATTGTTTGCGGAACGGTTCGAATTTTTCTTTTAGCTACGAATGATAGTTGTGTGCATCGAGACGTGTGGTGAGCAGCAGCTAACAAGGCCGGAAGCATGGGCAAAGCGAAGAAAGGGCGCAAGACCGGGAAGGGTGACGATAGGTGAGTGCATGCAACGTGTGAGAAACGCAGTTTCGCTCGCAGGTTGCGTGATTTATGCTAATGTTTCGAAACTTTTTGCAAACGTAGCGAATCCGATATTGAGATAACCACACAGGAGCTCGTAGAGAAGGCGATTAAGAAGAAAACCAAGCCGGAGCCAGTGTAAGTAATCAGGCACTCGCAAATTATTGCAAAGTTATTTGAAAAACAGCTGTTGATTATTATTTGATGGTTGCAGAACCAAAATTGCCAGTGATTCTGAGGAGGAGATTTTGGAGAAGGTTGAGAAAGTTCAGAAATCAAAAAAAAGGGAGAGTAAGAAGAAGGAAAAGAAGGCTGATTCCGACGAGGAGGATAATGTGCCTGTTAATAAAGTTGCGAAATCATTTGCTTTACTGGAAGTTGATAGTGGGCCAGACTCCCCACCAGAAGACAATAATGAACACAGTGAAAGTGAGCCAGAGGTTAAAGTTGTTAAAAAAGAGAACAAAAAGAAAGGCAGTAGTGATGATAAGACTAAAGAACAAGGCAAGAAAGTAAAGAAAGGTCGCAGGAAAAAGGATGACAGTGATGAGGACATTGACAAAGTATTAGCCGAATTAGAAATGGAGTATTCAGGTTAGTTTTGTAATACCATTATTACATTTGCTTTAAAACGTTTTTTTTTTCAAGGTGTCAAAGTTGAAAAACCGTCTGAAGATACTCAGGAAGCCGAAAAGGATAAAAAAAGTAAAAAGAAGAAATCCAAGGAAGAAACACCACCAAACGATGAAGAAAAGGAAGAGAATGCTGGTGGCAATGAAGGAGAGGAGGAAACAGGTACGGTTAAAACAGCGGCACAAAAAAAGAAAGAGAAGAAACAACGAGACAAACTTAAAAAAGCTCAAGCTAAGAAAGATGAATCTTCAAAACCTACAAAAGAGATGTCTGCCGAGCCTGATGTAGGTGCAGAAAACACTGCTAAATCTGAAGTACCACAAGAAAAACCACATGAAGATGTTGAGAATGCTGAAGGTGACAAAGATAGTAAAAAGAAGAAGAAGAAGAAGGGTAAGGAGGAAGAGAAGGATGCCAAGGATGCGAAAAAAGGTCCGGGTAAAAAAACAATTGCTGCGATGCAAGAGGCTTTGAAGAAATTGAAAGAAGATGAGGAGCGTTTGAAACGCGAAGAGGAAGAGCGTATAAAGAAGGAGGAAGAGGCGGAAGCAGCTCGGTTGGAGCAGTTACGTTTAGAGCAGGAACGTAAAGACAAGAAAAAGAAGCGTGAGAAAGATCGTAAGGATCGTTTGAAGGCCGAGGGCAAATTGTTAACAGCGAAACAGAAAGCCGATCGGGCACGAGCACAAGCTATGATTGATGCCAGAAAAGCACAAGGATTGGATTTGCCTGATGTGGGTGAGAGGAAACCTAGACCTGGAACGAGAATTCGGCCTAATAAGTTGAAACAAACTAGCATCGATAAAGGTAAGCTTATTTTGTACATTTCTTGTTTAGCAGTCTAGATTAGTGATTCTCAACTTGTTTTTTTGTTGCGGTATACTTTTAGTGATTTCAAAATTTGTCGGTACCCTGAGAAACTAATTTGAATATTTAACTCAAGTCAAAAAACGGGTAGGAAAGTTTCCTTGGCATTTGACTCAACTCGAAACGAAGGTTTCCACCTTGGAACATTTTTCACCCGCTACCTAACTTAGAGGGGGGGGGGTCATAATAACATATTTTTACTGAACTTGAAGTTAAAACTTTTGGCCCGAACGGATCCCTGCTTTATAATATATTTACAATTATCTACAATTTGGCGCCACCTTTTAGAATTTTGCGGTATGATATATAATCATACTGACCGTTGATGAAATGAAAAAATCACCCCCCCATTTAAAAAGGTTAGGTTAGGTCTAGATAAGTGAAGATGATTCTAAATGATTATTTGCGTAATTTAGAGATTTAAAATTATTGTAGACGAAACGAAAGAAGAAACTAAACCTGAAGAGTCCCAAGTTGTACCTGATGCTACCTGTGAACCTGCCGATAAACCACCAGAAGAAGAAATCAAAGACTCTTGGGATGCCGAGAGTTCTGAAGAGGAGGAATCTGAAGAGATATCATCGGAGACGAAACCAGGCGAAGAACCAACGAAAACCGAGAAAAAGGAAGACGAATCCAGTGAAGAGAGCGACGAAGAGGATGAAGATGATGAAGACGATGATGAGGATGGCTCCGAAGACGATTCGGAGGAATCGGACGATGAAAACGATAACGACCATCGGACAGATGCCGAAAGGCGTCGTGATAAAGCAAAGGAGCGCATTGAGAAACGCAAAGAAGAGGCCGAAAAAAATCGCACTGTTGATAACCTTCGTGCTGCCATAGTGTGCGTATTGGGTCACGTAGATACCGGTAAAACGAAGATTTTGGACAAACTTAGGCGTACGAATGTTCAGGATGGAGAAGCTGGTGGTATTACGCAACAAATTGGTGCAACTAACGTTCCTATTGATGCAATCAAAGAAAATATTAAGAATGTAAAAGGTGCTGGCGATATGAATTTGAAGATTCCAGGTTTGCTGATTATCGACACACCTGGTCACGAGTCATTCAGTAATCTGCGCAGTCGTGGTTCATCGCTGTGCGATATTGCTATTCTAGTTGTAGATATTATGCACGGTCTTGAACCGCAAACGCTCGAGTCGATAAATCTGCTTAAGTCCAGGAAAACGCCGTTCATTGTGGCTTTGAATAAAATTGATCGTTTGTACGATTGGCAGACGATGAATCGGAAGGATATTCGGGATGTTATCAAATCGCAGGCAGCCAACACTCAGATGGAGTTCGAACAGCGTACGAAGGAAACAATTGTGCAATTCGCCGAGCAGGGATTGAATGCTGCTCTGTTTTATGAAAATCCAGATTTTCGAAGTTACGTTAGTTTAGTGCCAACTAGTGCTGTTACCGGAGAAGGTATGATATTAAAATTTTCTTCTACTCTCAAATAATGATTTATGTTAAATTTGCTTCAAATGTCTTCCAAAAATAAAATGAGGCTATTGAATCAATACTTAAGAATGATTGTATGTTGATATCATACACATCAAAAGTTACTAATCGTTACTAAAGTATGGAACGCAAGTACCGAAGACTGGGGCCACGTATTGGCAGCTTTTCAAAGAATTTACGACTATTTTCTTTTTCACATTTTCAATAAAAGTATTATTACTTAAAGTTCGCAATTCTGTATATTCACTAGGGATGTTAAGAAATAATAGAAATCAATTAATATCATTTACACGTGTCGATAATACTCGGTTTTTCGATAATAGGGACCCCGATAATAATAGAGTAAGTGGAATATTACCTTTTTGACGATTTAGGACAGGGCTTCTCATTCGACGTAAATTTAATGCACGGCTACGACAATTAGGTAAATTTTATATTATCAAATATATCAATAAATATTGATCCTTGTATGCATCACACCCAATAAAATATTTAAAAAGCAGCTAATCGATGGCAGCGGATACCATTAAGTATCAATCCATTGCATATTTTGGTATCGACACCAAAAAGTATCGATACTTTGTCATTTCATCATTTAATTAAGAATAATTGAAATTCCAACGACCATAACACTCGCTGCTCATTAAACTCAATCAAAAAACAACTAACATACTTTTCTTATTTAATATAGATTAGAGAATATTAACCCATGTCGAAGTAAAAGTAATCGATAATTCTGTCGATTTTGTATGTAGACGTGTATGCAAATGGCTGAGAAATATCGTTAAATATCGAACAGAAGTATCAATGCCCATCAATTATATGGATGCTATTAGTTAACACTAATATTGAACTTTATTTTGCTTAATGTGATCGAAACACGAATTTAACTTAACTTATTTCAAAGTAATATGATTTTTAAAATGTAAAACACCTGGTAGTTTCGTCGATACCTCGTGTTGAAAACATTCAAGTGTATTATTCAATAAGAATGGCAAAACTTGATTCATTACAGGAATGGGTAACTTATTAGCACTGATTGTCGAGTCCTCTCAGAATCTACTCGCCAAACGATTGATGTATTCCGATGACCTACAAGCAACCGTCTTAGAAGTCAAGGCAATTTCTGGATTGGGTACGACGATCGATGTGATCCTCGTCAATGGTACCTTACGTGAAGGTGACACAATGGTGTTAGCTGGCACGGATGGGCCTATTGTTACACAAATTCGCTCTCTCCTAATGCCACAGCCGATGAAGGAACTAAGAGTAAAAGTAAGCGTCGAATGATATAACTTGATTGCATGAATAGTAAAATGTATTGTTTATAGAATGCCTATATAGAGTATAAAGAAATTAAGGCTGCCCAAGGTGTGAAAATCGCCGGAAAAGATTTGGAGAAAGCAATTGCTGGTCTGAATCTTTTCATTGCTCAGAAACAGGACGAGGTGGAGATCGTGCGTGATATCGTTGCAAAGGAACTGAAATCGGCCCTCTCGAAGATTAAGCTGCAGGAGCGTGGTGTGTACGTGCAGGCTTCGACTCTTGGATCTCTGGAGGCTTTGCTTGAGTTCCTGCGTACCAGCAAAATTCCTGTGAGTAGATATTCTTTATTTAAAATTGTCTTTAATATCGTCGAATTTAGAAGTATTATGGTTAAGTTCGGGTAGATATATTAGGCTCGGTTAGATGAGGTTTGATGTTAAAACAATAAGATAAAGTTGGTTATATTAGGTCATGGCTTTCAGAAAAAAAAAAACCTTTGAAAACTTGTAGATGTACAAATCAGGGCAATAAAAAAACGGTTATTTCTGGGAACTTATATTTGAATTTTGCATCAGGCATTTTTAAGATAAGGTTTAAGAAACTAAAAAAAAAACAAATGAGTGCATACGCCCGTCTGAGGTTAATTCCCATAAAACTATTTGGAAAACTGATAGACGCACCTGACATTTTCGTTAACAATAAGTATCGTTACTTCCATTGTATATTTTAATATCGATACAAAACGTATCGATGCTTTCTCGTATTTCAACAGTTAACATGCTTGTCTTATTTAAAATAGGACTTACAAGGAAAGTATCTCAATTGTCCGTCACGGAATTGAATGAACCTTTTAACGTGTAGTACACGTATAAAAATAATTTGTGTTCATGGTATTTTACGCCATTTTGAGCCGTTTGCTAAATAAAAATTCAAAGTTTGGTCACAATTAAAGCGTGGTATATATTGCATTAACACAAAACTTTGACATATCGGTTTCGTAATGCGGTGGTTAGCGTGTTTGCTTGCTGGATTATGGGTCGCGGGTTCAGATTTTTCTTGTCCTTATATCAATTACAATGGGCTATGTTGGGTAATTGATTATGTTCCATGTGTTATGAAATTATAGTTTTCTTAATATTGAATTAGAGTTGCGTGAGACGCATTTGTGACGTACTTGCGTTCGAGAAAATGGAATCTGCATCGAAGAAATTAATTACATTAAAGGGAGCAATCATTCATATGGTGAAGTTATTAGAAGAGAATAATCAAGTTCCCAACATAGCCCGTTCATGTTTATGCAAAAATACCGCTTTTATAAAATATGCAAGATGCAAAACCAATTGGTGCTTTAAATGTTTTTATGATGAATATCATCCAGCATCTTGCACAAAATGACCCAAAATAGTTCGTAAGTAAGTATATTTTGTTTGTATATAATTTTTATATAGTATTATAGCGTCACCCAACCAATGAAATGATGCTTGCTGTTAAAGCAATATATACCACGCTAAATATGACCAAACTTTGAACGGCTCAAAACGGTATAAAATCCCTTGAACACAAATTATGTCTATGTACTACACGTACAAAAATTTTCATTCAATTCAGTGATGGACGATTGAGATACTCTCCTTGTTAGTGGTATATTTGATGTATGTTATTCAAATAAATTTCCTCTTTCCGAGGTTGAAAGAGTTTTTGGTTTTGGGATACTAGAATTGCGGCCCTCAATTTGTCATGTGCATTAAATTCCTTTTTCAATATAATCAGCCTGATTAGGAATTTCCAGACTTTACTCCTCATGAATTTAACATTTGCTTGTTTGCATGGCGGTTATGGTTTCAAATGAATGTATGACAATATTTTATATAATATTCAATATAATTGTAAGCCCTCTTAATCTTTTCACCACCTACTGAATACGTCCTGCTACCGCCGCGCAGTTTTGCGTGTTCTCTCGCTTATCGACCATCGCAAATCGACATCCAATTAGTTGACAATGTAATAAATTGCCTTCAACGCGCCGTCGTTAGTCGAGGTTTCGTCCAAGATGAGTAGGACTTGGATTAAATTAGATTAGAAACGACGCGAGCACGCGGGCACACACACGGTGCAGGCGAGGTAATATGGTAATGGGCGAAACCGGCGACAATAAATAGGCAGTGCTTTGGAAATTGTGGAATTGTAGTAGGTCGCATGTTGTTCTTTCACGTATTGGCTGGCCGGCAAACCAAACGAGACAGAGCTCTCGCCTGTTGAGGTCGTTTTGAGAGCTGCTGGCTGGTCGAAAGCTGGAAGGCAACAAAACGTCAAGACGACGTGTTGGTGCATCTGCACGGGCGTTGCTGGCGTGAATGTGACTGTGTGGGCTGTCCGGCTGGCTTTCTGGGAAGGCGGTACACCCACCGGTATCCGGTGTACTGCTACAACGCATGCTTAAACCTTTGAATACATTTTATTTTATTACCTTATGAAATGTTCTGGCCACGTAAAATGTAATCATTGCTTGTAATTATCTATTGTCATATGCATCCATTTCGCACAATGATGTGAATTCCATGCAGATTCGTCCAGTTCATGAATGGCATAACTATCAATAACTGTCAATAAGTAGAAAAACTTATATATTTTTCGCATTTATTACTTAAAATTCGGTATTTACAATCAATGTATTTCACGTGATAATGAACAATTTTCACTGAAACAGTACCAACATTGTTTAAGTGACTCAATTTCCTAAACAGAAGCAAACAAACACATCTGGTGCAATGTTTTTGTGTAGCATTTTTTCTATGTAATGATCTTTTTGCATTATCTAATGTCCTCATAATTTCCTGCACGTATGTATATCACATGTGTAACAATCCTAGAACACTATTAAACCATGCCATGCATATGTTGCTTATAACTAGTGTTTTTTTCAATTTGTCCATGTGCATAATCAGTTTAATTGGATATTCTGTTTAAATTTGCATATATTTACAAACTACCATCATCTACACCATCCACCAAACTGAAACCTAATTATATTAAGTGGGGATCTAACCAAATGTAACATTAAACTAAACAAACCATTTACCTAAACTATTTTATAATGTCTGCAAGTTGAGAAATTAATCGATTTTAAGATCGTGGTTGACATCAATTATTGTAGTTAATTAATATGAGAAATGTCATGAGCGGCCTATATGTAGCCATGCATAATAGTATTTTATTTGCTTAGTTATTTTGTATTATTTGTTTTCTCTAAAATTTTCCTAAAATGAAAATATTTTGTATACTCATAGTCATTGTTTTTGTACATGTTTTTTTCCCGTATATGTTGCAATATGCGCTATATGTTTGCTATATTATTAAACATATTATCGCGATGTCTTAGGGAAGTAATTTTCAACGACTTTTCAAAATTTGACGGTATACTACATAATGTGATGGTGATTAAAAATTATTGCTCTAAGGGAACGCGACTCCCAGGTTTGGAACCGATGATTTAGAATAATAATCTTACAACTGTGTAACATATAATAAAAAAATAGACTATCGTGAAATTTCAGTAACCCTTTTTTTTATAATTTTGGTCTTCCTGTATTCCGATAGATTTTAAATTTGGTTATAAAACGAATTAGAAGTTCATAAGATGTGATATATTCTTTAGTGGTTTCATTTGGAATTACGATTCCTTGCGATTTATAGGCTTCGGAAAATTAACATTAAGAATAAATATTTTTTGCATTATTTAATAGCATTTATTATTAATTTTAATATGATGGTTTTGATATATATATATTTTTTATTTTATTTTATTTTTTATGTCAGCTTGATAATATATGTATTTTTGTTGCTACAGTATTCGGGAATTCGTATCGGACCTGTCGTCAAGAAAGATGTCATGAAAGCATCCATCATGTTGGAGCATGAAAGCCAGTAAGTTTTCTTTACCAATTTCGATGGAATTTTCGTGTTATTTCTGCATGATTTACCGCTTTTACCAAACCACAAAGTCCTACCGACATTCACAAACAGACTATGAATTTATGATTACATTATAAACACGTTGTATATTTGTCTATCGATATCTATTTCGAGAGCTACTGGTATTTTTTTTTCTCACGCACGCACCACGTATCATCCGAACGAATGGCCAACATGTTGCCATCCAGAGCCCCCTGACGATCCTAAACAAACAGCTACACTCCGAATATTTCTTATGAAAACAACATAAGACATGGTGAAATTGTGTAGCCACGCTGTTTTTTCTCCACATTGCGTTTATTTGTTCATATAATATGACATACAGTAATATGCTACGTTTTTACGTACATAACGACTTTCTTCTTATATTTATATTAGGTATGCGACGATTTTGGCATTTGACGTTAAAGTCGAACGCGACGCTCAAGAACTGGCGGATTCACTGGGCGTGAAGATCTTCCGCGCTGACATCATCTATCACCTCTTTGATAAGTTCATTGCCTATCGCGACGAGCTGAAGGCGAAAAAGCGTGAAGAGTTCAAGCACATTGCTGTCTTCCCCTGTAAGCTGAAAGTGCTTCCACAATATATCTTCAATTCGCGAGATCCGATTGTAATGGGTGTCATGGTGGAAGCTGGAATTATCAAGGAAGGGACGCCAATATGCGTTCCCAGCAAAGATGTAAATATTCAAACCTATTTTTGCACTACCTTAATCAGTAATCACTAATCAATCAGTAATCATAATTTAATTGAATCAAACTTGCTTCGCTATTTGATTGTTACAGTTCGTTGATCTTGGCTTTGTGAGTAGTATAGAGAATAATCACAAAAACGTTGAAACAGCAAGGAAAGGGATGGAGATTTGTATCAAAATCGAGCCTATTCCCGGTGAATCACCAAAAATGTTTGGACGACACTTCGATGAGACAGATATGCTCGTAAGCAAGGTAAGTAAAAGCCTTTGGGATTAGGGGGGGTTACACACTTAGAAGGGAATAAAGGTAAGTTTTGTCAATTTTTAAAAGGAAAAATATTTAGAATATTAGATAAGGATTTTTAGGAAAAGTATATTCTTTGGAGAATATTACTATTTTAAACAAAATTTAAAAAAATAATGACGGATCCACTTCTCAAAATGGCGATTCGTAAAAAGTTATCTGGCTCAAAGAACAAAATATTACATTTTTGAGAGCAAGTACGGAATAGAGGTGCGGAATAGTCCCAGAGGTGGCTCAGGGGGTTCCCCTTGCAACAATACTAAACACTTATATTATGACATTACATTATTATTATTAAACCTTTATTATTCTTTCGCCCTTTCACACTTTCTTCACATTGCTACATAAAGTCAATATAAATATAACAAAGGTACAAATACACTAGAAACTATAAAAAATATAACTACACAACCTACCTGGCTCAATGAAGCGAAAAATAACAAAAACGATAAGTCAACGACCACCTGCCTCCATCTCTCTACTGCCCAGCCTTCCTTCTTCTTTTCTTCTCCTTCAGGATGACGGAGACCTTAGCCAGCCCATCCCCTCTCTCCCCCAACCACGCACTAGCACATTCATACCTCCTCTCAGACCAACTGCCCATCCGCCATTCATTCCCTCACCAGGTGCTCCCAAGTATCATTCTACTCCGCACATCCCAACACTTTGTGTACCCTTCTCTCATCCAGACCTTCCTCCCTCTCCCTTCTCATCCGCATCTAGCTCTGGCTATTTTTCACCTTCACCAATCGTTTTTTCTTGACCATACAAGACCGGTCTCCTCCCTACTACCTGCACCGCTGGATACCCAAGATTATATGCACTGCTTTGAATTTGTTATTGTCTCGTCTGCTCCTCTACCTCCTGGCCTCTTACCATTTCTGCCACCAGCATGCCACCAACCCATAAGCGTCGCACTGCCTTCTCTGAGAGCCCCACCGATGCATTCGTCCCCTCTGTATTCTCCATGCACCCACACCTTCGCTTGCACTTCCATACCGTTTTCATCAA
Source organism: Mimaenictus wilsoni (assembly GCA_027575185.1). Taxonomy (NCBI): domain Eukaryota; kingdom Metazoa; phylum Arthropoda; class Insecta; order Coleoptera; family Staphylinidae; genus Mimaenictus; species Mimaenictus wilsoni. The sequence goes on from JAODAC010058682.1 coordinate 38,235, forward strand.
TCCATATTCTCCCATTCGTACTAGACATTTCTCATATTTAGCTACCCGCCTCCCTCCTACCACTCATTCTTCCTGCCTACCGGAGGACCACATAATTTGACATGGATTTCTCCAGTCATTGCATTATTGAGAAAACTTAATTTAAATATGGGGAACCCCCAAACAGTGTATTAAAAGGGGAGGTTATACAACAGGTAAACAGGTATAAATCAGGTAAACCGCGAAACGAAGCGGTTTACCGTTCAATAAAAGTTATCATTTCAAATATTGAGTTGATCAAAAACTAACAATCGAAGAAAATCCTTTGATAATGACTAGATAATTATGTATATATTAACAACAAAAACTCATGTTCATCGGTTGAGAGGTTTTCGAGATACTTTGGTTACCGATTTGGAAATCATAGCTTTGTTCAAATATGGAATTTCTTGTAGAATAAATAACTTTCGGTAATAACTTAAACCATTTATTGCAATTTTTATTTGAAACTTTCATCAAATATTTCTAACGAAACCTTGTTTAAGAAAAAAAAAATGAAAATGTGATTTTTTGAGCCCAGCTAGCTGCATATTCCTTCTTAAACTTTTTCTAAAATTCATAATCACGTTGTTATTGTTTGCTAATTTCGTCTGCAAGCTGAAAGGATAAGATTGATTATTGAGTGTCCTTATGGCAGATAATTCAGCGTTACCTTGAAATGAGTATTGCTTGTGAACCAGTTTCCCTGGGCAATGAATGCTTGACGTCATTGGTGTCCTACTTCCGGCACGTTTCGGCGACACATCCGCTTTACGCGCCTCATTGATAAGCGCCTGCATTTTCCTCCGCATTGCAGCGCATTGCCGCATTCATGCGATTGTGAACGGTTCGTCCGGCCACGTTCATATGTACCATCCGGCGTGCCGGCAAAGTTATAGACAAAATTGTTTGGTCTTTGCAGCCAATTTCGCCAGCGCAAGCGGATGCGCTTGCCTTAAATAGCTGTCATGTTGTTGGGTTGCTTTAGCAGCGCATAACTGTATGGGTGGTCTGTACGAATGCGATATTGATTTTGCGTTTGCCAAATATGGGTCAACTCGAGGCGTGTGTGTGCCATATATGTGCTTGAAAATATAAAGAATTTCAAAAGAACGAACGCGAAATTCTGAACTAGTATTACACACATTTCGTTTTGATTTGGCGGAGAATCGCAAATTTTTTCAACGCGTAGTTTGTTTTAAGTGACGTGATTTGCAAAAAGAACTGATTTTTTAGGGTTTGCCCAGAAAAGGCACTTTTCGTGGAACAATAAAACTCAATATTAAGGAAATAGTACATTATAGAATGATACTTTGTGTTTAAATAATTACAAGAAATTCGTTACAAGTGTAAAGTAACAAAGTGAAAAATTCTAATTAACGATATGAACATCTCACAAGTCGAATGTGACCTTGAACGGAAGCATACAAGTCCACTATTCCAAAACAACAAATAGTTTCAAAGCAACTTCAACTTTTGATCATATTGCATATTTATTATACCATAAGTACTGTTAGGTTAATATTTCATTTATTAACTTGACTTTATTACGTATATTTCAAAATTTTTATTTCAGCAAAGGTACGACTCAGGGATGCTAAATTATGGGCGTATTGTGCAATGTATTAATGGCACGAATGCGGCAATATTCTCTGCTTCATTGACTCAAATAGTATTATATATATTATAGTAGTATATAAAAAAATAGTATAAGAACAAGTGCCTGTCCATGGCAAACATTCTAAGCCATTGTGTGCAATGTTAACACTATTCCTACCAAGACCGGTCAAATGACCGTTTTTAAATTTTTAATTGAAATTTCCTACATTCAACGTATGTGAATCGCCTTTAAACTTTACCACTTTTCCTCATATATATGTATGATATATTTTTCAATATTCACTTATTTTTTTATTGTTTATTTTCCGAGAAAAATGTGTAGTCTGTCTTACCTACCACGACCGGTCATGTAATCAGTAGTACGATTTATACATTTTTGTAATAGTTTCTCTCTAAGACTCAGTGCCAAAACTATAAAGTCGTTACAAAGTGCCTTTACGGAGATTACGAGATTTATTCGATTTGACGACAGAAATCAACGAAGCCAACGGTTACAAACCGATAAATTTGCTAGGATTTCCGAAGTTTGGTACAAGTTTATTGACAACAGTCAAAATTGTTATAAACCAGGACCATATATTACTATTGACGAACAATTGTTTCCAACGAAAGCAAGGTGTAGATTCACTCAATACATGCACAAAAACCGGACAAATTTGGTATACAATTTTGGTTAGCATCCGATGTACGTAGCAAATATATAATAAACGGCTTTCCATATTTGGGAAAAGATGAAAGCAGAGAACCCTCAGTTCCTCTTGGAGAGTTTGTTACTATGAAATTAGCAGAACCGTATGTAGGATGTGGAAGAAATATAACCACAGACATCTCTTTTACAAGCCTACCTTTAGCAGCAAAACATTTAGCAAAAAAAAAACTACGATAATTGTCCCAACGTTAGAGCAAATAGAAAAGAGCTACCAGGACTGGCAAAACTGAAAAATGACGACATGGCACTTTTTTCACCCCAAACTCTATCGCTCAAATAATTGTATGTTGACAGTTTACAAAGCCAATCCAAGAAAGAAAGTTCTAATTCTCAGTTCAATGCACAACTCCGTACAAATTGAAAAAAATGACACCCGAACAGACAATTCAATTATATAATAGCACCAAGTTTGGCGTAGATGTGACCGACCAAATGGCCAGATATTATTCGGTAAAATCTAAATCTCGGAGATGGCCTTTGCAAGTATTTTTTAATATTTTGGATTTAGCCGGGATAAATACATAGATATAAAGAAACTACGGGAGGAGAAATTACAAGACAGGTATTTCTATTTCAATTGACAGAAGAACTTGTCATCGAATACCAACAAGAGCTCGGCAAAGAAAATCAACCAATACCCATCGCAAGTACAAGTACAGGTTCTCGTGAACGGAAAACATATCAGATAAGGTATTGTAAAGATAATAAGACGAAGAAAATTTGTCTAAAATATAAAAAGTACGAATGCGGAAATTGTACAGTTGAGAAGACCATTTGTAAAAAATGCGCCGAAAAAGAATAAAATGTAGACTATGTACTCTTGAATAAAAGAAAATGTATTTTTATACTGGTAAGCTGGCTATTGGTCTGCATTGAATATTGAAAAATATAAGTTGTGAAAGACCGGTCATTTGACCAGCCGCGGGAGGAATAGGTATACGTGAAGTGTCGGTAGGAATAGTGTTAATAAATAACAATCCAAGGCATTATTATGAAGTGAGAGTGTCTTCCTCAAAACAATCATATTGTGTTTGGCATCATTAGAAAGTACATAATGGGGGCTGATATTAGGATCATCGGGAAATATATCCATGAATATGAGTCAAAACGACTAAATTGTATACATGGTCAAATATTGGTACCTTCCCCCAAATCAAAAGTATTGAGTAAGGTATCATTAGAAAGTGCCAGTTTTCAAGAGTAATATGAAATTAAATTCAATGCCACTGGTCGAAAATTAACTAACCTTCTGGGCATGCAAAATAGAGTAGCAAATTAACATATTGCGATGAGTAACTAAAGAAAGGGTAATTTTGTGAGAGCTAAACAAAACAAAACCATTTCAAAACGATCCAAATTACAACCTAATTTTCAAAAATGTTAATAAGGCAAAAGAACGTTAAATGTGGGTGCTTGCCTAAACCCAAACATATAGCATCATCTGAAATAGGACGATCTTGGGCGTATATAGACACAAAAACTATTTTGATACTAACTAGGAAAAGCAATTTCTGAACCAAAATATAAAAATGACCTATCTAGACTGCTTAAGAAGTATAAGAAAAACATGAAATACCAAGCTAATTATACCAAAATTATGAATAATACATTAAAAATACGTAATTTATCAAATACAATCGGTTTGGGCGAAAACCGATCCTGTTTCCTTGCGGCGATCGTGTTTCGAGTATCGATATATTCTGAAAGTATCGATTTCGTGGACGTTTCAATACTGTACTAGAGGTGCCAGGGGCATTTTCATTCGACCTTGTTATCGCCATTTGCTAGTTTACATGTTTTAATTAAGACTTAATGTAGTATTCCTGTTACCATTATTGGTTTTATTGTGAAGCGAAAAAGTTCCTGCTTTTTTTTGTTTCTTTTTGGTGGGGTTGTGGTGTGGTTCTTTTTGGGTACGAATATTTAAATTAGCTATATGTAAATGTGTGAATGAAAGCCGTGCTTATAAAAAAATAGTTCATTCTCATTCAAGATGTTGCGTGGCATGTGGGTTTTTTTTTAGTCATTTGCACTCATGGAAAATGCATTTATACGCGACATCCCAACATGAATGAAACGAAGCGGTTCTAGACGATTTGGCCAGGGTCTGAATGACTGAAATCGATGAATTAATGAATGAACACCGGACGAACGCGACGTATATGCGCTGATGAAGTGGCAGTTGTCTTGCCCGATTCCGTCAACCAGTTGCCATGTATGAACAAAAGTAGTGGTCGCGAACGGTGAAGCCTGGAAAACGCTACCAAATGCGAACACGTTTTCTTTGGATGGCGTACAAATTCGTTTTTCTGAAATAATGGATGGAATCGCGCGTGACGGCCTGTCTGAATAGCGAACGCTCGTGTGACAAAAAGGCCTGGTCTCTTTTCGAATGCTAGGCACAACATGAATGAAACACTGCTTGAATTGCGCGAAGGCGAGGGAATTTATTCCAGGGGCCGTTGTCTGTGACGCGCTGTGTGCTGCACGTGTGCAATGCCCTAGTGTCCCACATTGGCGAGCGATCGATCGCGAGTCTGGGATACGTAGCGAAGGCGTGACCGGCGGCACGGGGCAGCTCTGCTGCCCCCTCGATACACGAGCACGGCTGCGTGAATGGAAGCTGCATGTCTGGAAACCAGGGCGAATCGATGTATGGCGGGTGCTGTGGCCACTTCACTTGTTCTGTTAGTCAGATGCACTCTTCGTTCTGTGCACGAGTTTGTGCCTTATGGATGGCAAACGCCCGGGTTGACCTGACCTGCTGGTTGAAATCGGGACACGTGCATGAAGGTTTCAGGTCATGCTAAAGGTCTTGTCTGAATGAGACGCAAGCAATTTAATTTTCCCATGCGGAATTTCATTTCCGGAGTATTTTTCCAAGAAGTGTTTATTTTGGAAACAGTATAATAGACAATTTTTTAAACATGACTATTTGTTTAAATATGTTTTACACCCCAACAAAGTATCACCACCTGTAGGCAGGTGTTTTTGTGTTAAAAAAAATCATTCTAAAAAGAAATTGCATTTTGTGTGTACACAGATATCTCGACAATCGATCGACGCCTGCAAGGACTACTTCCGCGACGACCTGCTCAAGACAGACTGGCAACTCATGGTGGAGTTGAAGAAGACGTTTGAGATTCTGTAACGCTTGGCATTTGTCGGGTGCCGAAATGTACCGCTAAGGACAAAGTCTAATCGAGGAAAACAAAATGAAGTGAAACATAGATATTTTATATATGCTGTTTATTTTAATTCATCGTCAGTTACACTTTGATTTATGAACTATGTCATCACACTGATGCTTTGATTAAATGCATCCTTGTGCGAATCTTTCGCGCTCCCTTTGGACACACCTGCTGGATGAGATGAAATAAAAAGGAACTGTGCAACAAACAAACTACTTTTCATTTATTTTGAATGTTGATTCGTGTGTTAAACTCTCATATGTTGAATGTGACAAATCAATTAAATGAAATTGAAAAGTTGCAACGGTCAATGATTGACACGGCCGCGTGTGCTTGCGTTTGCCACGAATATAAATTCGTAATCATTGTCAGGCGGCCAGGTTTGTGCGACATTCGGACGCGAAGTCATAGAAAATAATTGAAACGACATTGGCCCAAATTCGCGAACTATGTGCAATCAGTCGTATTTGTATTTCGTTGCGAATAAAACGACGGGCGGAGTGAGTGCATTTGTACAAGCCGTGAAATGGCGCGGTGAATGGAGAGATCAATCGAGTGCACGCACGCGTTTTGCGACGACCACGAATAGGCGATCAATGAATTGAACATGGCAAGAGAATTGTATGTCTAACACCGAATTCTTCATTGTTTGCCCATTCAGTAAATCATGAATCAATTTGAGTATTCAATGTTCATGACAATAAAGTTAAAGTTGCAGAAGTTATAGCAAAATAGCTTAACATAATTTTACGCGTACACGCTAAAATATAAAAAATGGAAGATACAAATCCAGTTTATAAAGGAAAGGCACGATCAAGACGTTGCTTAGCTTCTGCTTTATTTAACAAGTTTGACAACGGTTTGCAATTACTTTTAATACTCTCCAGGATGGTTTACATTCTAACCAGTGGCTTGCTTTGTTTGAGACGATTCTTCAACATATGATCTGTTTCGTGCCAAACATTAGTTTTCTTATATGTTTATATAGAATTTGGCAGTTTAGTGCGAATTTTGAATTACATATTTGAGAGCAAGTATTTGCTAATGATTTTTCCTAGCTCATTTACACAACTACTATCATACAGTCTTATTTGAACGACCCCAGATTAGCTAGCATTGACATATCACAGAAGAACATATAATCATTCAGCACAATTAATGATATTAGAAAGAAATTAATAAATTGAAAATTAACACGGAAAGAGAAAATTTGAAGCCCCCGACCGGGTTTGAACCGACGACCTTTGGGATACCGGCCCAACGCGCTTAGTTTTCTTGTTCAGTGTTTTTAATGAATAAACAATTATCGAAAAATAATCCGCTCGGATTCACCTAGTGAATTTCATTGGTGCAAGTTGCTTTTGTTTTCACTGGTAAGTCCATCTTCTGAGTTCTTGTATAGGGTTATTTATGAATCAAAAACTCTCAAAATACTTGTCCAATGGGCTATTTAATAACATTTCTTTTAGTACGTTTTTTACTCCTGTTGTATAATACACGCATTTCAGTATCGATTTTGTTTAAGAAACAATTATTTTTACAAAGGGGGTACTATTCCATGCTCGTTATATATAAGTGTGTCTCTCGGGTATCGCTTCCTCATTTGAGGTTTGCTGATCACATATCTAGGGGTGATCAATCTCCCAGAGATTCTTCATTTCTTTCTCGAGTTATTGTATTAGAGCTTTCCATTCCTGTTTGTTTTCTACTTTTCTTTTCCAGTTACTTACTCCCACCGCTTCTAAATTTCTTTCCACCTCATTTACACATACGGACCTGGGGCTACCTCTTCTTCGCCTACTTATTTCTTTCTCTTGTAGTTTAGTTAGTGTCATTGTTTTAGCAGCACATAGCATTATTGGTCTTATTAATGTCTTATATATTTTGATTTTTGTTTGATTCTTTAATCTTTTACTTGTTAGTATTTTCTTATGAGTAAAATATGCCTGAGTTACGTTGTTTATTTTTTCTTGTAGTTCTGATTTACTTGCTAGTTCTTCATTTACAATGAAGGACAACATTGGTCAAAAACAAGGTATTTAATATTTTGTACAACCTCAGATTTGTCTGCTCCAATTTTCAGTTCCTGTGGTAATCATTATTCTTGTTTTTTGTCTATTTATTTTCAGCCCTATGTTTCTACTTCCCGTATCTAATTGTTCAACTGTTTCTTCTAGTTTGCTTTTGTGTCTTGTTATTACTACAACGTCATCAACGTATGCTCTTATTTGTGCCTTTCTAGTTTTTATTGTTCCGCCATTGCTCGTTATACAATATACTATTTCCAGTTTCGTTGGTTTACGTAATATATAATATATTTATGTACTGTATAAGTATTTTTCGTATGTATGCACCGAAAGACGACTTTTCCGCACGCAAAAGCGGATGGAAACAAGTGTTTTGATGTAAACGCGAATCAAAATTTTTGAATCTGCAACAATAAGCTACTAATGAAGAAACCCTTTAACGCTCGTATTTTTGTTTTGAACGTCGTGGCCTCATTATTAAGATTTATACATTAAGAAGCAAAACAAAACATGAGTATTTCATGCCATGGATTCCTATTATTTAGATTGACATATTAAGAGTTACAGAGATTCATGAGATAGATGATTTGTTAGTATTGCATATATTGTAGTATTAAGATTTAAACATTAAGAAGGCGTTAGAACAAATATTCTTTAAGCATTCGAAAAAAATACTGCAGCATACGCATGTGGAAACGGCTATTGGTACACTTGCTGCCACCTCTAAAAGCGCGTACCCAAAAACGCCGTTTCCACCCTTTCATCATTGCATGCTTCCTTTGTATGTAATTTTTACTCCTCCTTGGGAAAGTGTGCAGTACGAAGGTGAAGAGATCTTATATTTGGCGATTCCAGGGTTTCAATTAAATTAATTATAGTAACCTAATACGACGTAAATCTCTATTATTTGATATCGTTTTGCTCGTGGCGATCAAATGAATGAAGCCATGCAACATTCCAGTATTCTTTGAATGAGTAAATGTAAAACGCAAAGATTTCTACCAGCAGCGATACACCGTAAGTTGAGTGGTGATTTCGAACACATGTTCCCGCGTGTCAGGCGACCATCGACCGGAAGTGCTACCGGTGCCTTAGCCGCAAAAACGCTCCGTTCTGACGATTACGTCTTTCAGTGTGTCGTCGGCATTTCTAGGAAACTGGATGCTCTAGTCACGACTTCTTCGCGCAGGAAAACGCTAGATATAGGGGCGTGGGGTCACAACGTTCAGGCCGAACGTATTTCCATTCTACCCGTATTTCATTCATATTAAATTGTAATAACAAAGCAGTTATAAGAGAATGTAAAGCAAAAATCAAAATACGTGTATTACATATCTACTATAAATGTCAGACGATGATGAAATATCGATATTTGTCGAAATCGATACTTCCAAGTTTTCGATATATCGATATGGAAATATCGATATTATCAATATCGATTAAATCGAAATTCCATAGGAGCGCCATCCGTTTATGGGTTTCAAGACTATCTACAGTTCCCAACAATCTGCAGTGCTCATTAATTCACTCGGAATCTCGGACTCATACACCGGCTACAGCAGTGTTCCTAACTTGTATCCGTGTTTTTTTTTTGTTATTGTTAATCATATGATAACGACGAAAATCGATATTTAAAATAAGACTAACAATAATAATAATAACCAAATATAATAATTATAATAATACATACTAAAAGTAGTAGTATTATAATTGCAATACTAGCAAAAATCGATGTTAATCTTAATCTGATTGATTCCAACAAATATCAATGGATTAAGAATTATTATATAGAGCCTAAAATGTGGCCGTAAAAATAAAAATTGACAATTTTGAACTTCTCAGAATATTTCTCAGATGGCGTGTACGTCAATGACATGTCGATATTAAAAATTTCGATATCGATATCATAGAAACTGAAATTATCGATAAATATCGAAATTTTGAGGCCGATATATCGATATTTATCATTATCGATATATTTTTTTGACATGTCTAATATCTAACAAATAGAAAACCATCAAAATCAACGTGTTAATAGTGATATTAGACATAACGCAGACAGATTTAATGAATCATACATGCAATTTGTAGAGATTAGGTAGATTAGAAGAAGGTTAATTTTGATTAGTTAAAAGTTAATAAATTTCATGGAAAATTTGAGATGAGAGTAATTTCCAAGTATTCATTTGGATCCAAATGCATTTTGTCTAGAATCAATGGCTTTAAAGCTTGACTAAAATAATAAAAACCTTCGACACGCAGTCAACAGGAAGTAGACGGTAACGGTAAATCCGGGTTTTCTTCGGCATTGGACTTCGACTTGAGTGTGCGACCGTTCGCTGACGTGATTAACGAACTACCTGTGTCCTGTTCTGAATTAGATAGTAGAATTTCACACGGATGGGTCGCAAAACGACATTCAACCCAACTATAAATTACCTTATTCCGAACCTGATATTCCGAAACAAATCAAGGCGCGAATACGTCGAAAAGGTGTGGAACATGACGTCTAATCTACTTTTGATCGTGCCCACGAGATTAACAGCGATAATGAATGGCACGGTTGACGAACATAAAAATGTCATCCTAACTTGTTACCATTCATCATTATCTTGTTAATCGCACGAAATGTGTTTGCTGTAAAATTTTATAGTTTGTCGGATAGTAAAGATAAACGACCGGCATTACACACAAATCGTCACTTTGAAACTAAACGTTTCCTCGTCGCTACCTTGTTATTTGCCGAAATAATTTGACGTCAGTACGTCGAATGTTGAGCGTTAAAATCAAAATCTTCATCAAAATCAACGTTGTTTAACAACGTTTTTGATTATCGGGTGCCCCCATAGAAATACCCATTAACTATTACGCAAATCAAACCTTTTTTGTTATTATTTTCGTTGGTTTCCATGCATACATAATGCGATCGCGTGCAATAATTTTCATGACACAAGTGCGTTGGTGTGGGATCGTAGTGCGTGGGTGGCGAAGAGAAGTGCGCGTGTCCTTCTGTGGGGTTGGTCGCCTTTGACATTGAAAATTGCGGCGTTGCTATGGTGATGGCTGACTGGGACCATCCCCCCAATCGGCGTTAAGGAAGCAATCCATGTGCACGTTGCCCACGCGCGGTCTTCTGATATGTGTGCGCCATGGAGTTGATCTCCACCACCAACCAGGGCATACTGCGTGGGCGTCTGCATGCCGCCTCTGCGATTTAATACCGCTAGCTGGTGTCGAATATGCGCGAATTCGCTGGAGTGTGTACTGTACGTTTGTGCCAGTAGTTTAGGCAGGCGAAATTCGATTTTGCGCGTCTAGAGAAAGAAATCCCTCTCTTCCATGTGAGACCAGCCATTACGAGAATTAAATAATCTTGCAAAAATCGAGTTGTTAGGAGCGTAATTAAATACGTTTATGGATGCTCACCTCTAAGATTGTTTATTATCCCTAATTTGTGCTAAATATACTGATGAAACATCTGACACTACTTGGAAGCTTCAAATAAAATTAGCACGGATTTGCAGCATTTCTTTTAAATTTATATCTGCAATATATAAATCTAAGGTAAGGGTATTTGTATTATTAAATCATGTTACTTATTGATTTATGAAATATGCATGTTATGTAGTACTTTGAATTTTATATATCCAAAATATAAAAGAGAGTATCGCAATTGTCCGACATCGAATTGAATGAGACTTTTTGAACCTGTAGAACACATACAGAAATAATTTGTTCCCGGATTTTATGCGGTTTTGAACCTTCGGCAAGATAAGGACATTAGCCCAATTATAACATACGCCTCGCCAATACGGTGTGGTATTTCTGACAGAACCTATAAAAAACTACAAACCCTCCAAAATAAATGCCTACGGTTAGCAATAAGTTCCCCAACCGATACACAAGCATTGAGGAACTACACAGACGGGCTAATATTCTATCCATCAAACATTATATTACGGAGTTCTCAGAGAAATTCTACCAAACAAAACAATAATCCGCCTTTAAACGGCATAATAAACATAAGAACCAATACAACACACAAATTGAAACACAAACTTCCGTACCAAAAGCTCTCTTGTTTCTTGTTCAGAAGGAACGAGTATGAACATGTGGGTTTGCGGTAGAAGAAATATTGCGGGAAGGGGGACCGTTAGAATGGATGGTGCATGAAAGGGGTCAAGAGGTGGAAGAACATAGGTAACAGCTCGTATAAACCCGCGTACAGACTAATACAGGTCATCCGGCAGAAGCCAAAGTATATCACCAAGCAAAGAATGAGCGCCGACGACAAACGGGTTATGGCCAGGGCAAGGTGTGGGAGTGAGGAACAAGGAAGAAAGGTGTGGATGAGGAACGAATACATGGAATGTGTGTTATGTCGAGGTGGGGTGGATACTTGGGAGCATCTGTGGGTCTGCGAAGGGGTGAATGGTTTGGGGTGTAAGAGGGGGAAGGTAAGGGAGTGGTTGGGACAGGGAGGGGAGAGTGTCACAATATTGGGGCAAATTGTTAGGGAGAAATGGAAATGGAGAAGAGGGATGACCAAGTAGGGTGGGCAGGATGATATATATAAAATTTGTATATAGTTTTAATAAATGTTGTTTAAATGTATTAACGCATAATTGTATTAAGTTTTATGACGTAAAAGTACGGGGTAGAAGGATAGAAATATGATTCATTTTCCGATAATAAAACATCGTAGGCGCAATCCAATAAAAACTACATTTCCACGTTCGCGCTGGAATCGAATTATTAAACGGAAATTACTTCCCGGAATTTATTCGCTTTATGGATTAAATTATGAGAATAAAATTAGCATGCGCAACAAAAAATCACATGCACAATAAACCGGAAACGGCCACTAATTCTATATCATTAGAATTTGAAAATAAACATATACATGCATATTAACACAATTTTAATAAAGATAATAAATAAAGCAATAAGTAAATATGTCATATTCGTGAGAAGTTTCTCGTTTAATATTGACAATACATAATTAATTTCGAATAACGGTGTTTGCAACACAGTATCACTATGTTAGATAATTTCAGGCTACAGTTGTTTTAGTTTAGTTTAGCAGGAAAAGTGTTTTCTAAACACGCTGTATTCAACCTAGAAATATGCGGCACGTTTCTATGAGATAATTCTATAGGCGAGAAGAGAACGCGGGTATTATTTAAATTCAAATGAACGTAACTTCCGGGATATCGCATCCGTTTCATATCGCTACTTTTTATTTGGTGCTATTATGATGAATAATAATATGCTACACCCGCAAAGGGTACACATTTTTGAATAATATTCATATGCGAGTAGAAGCAATGTCCGTGATTAGAATTTAAATTAAAACTATAACGTTCTGATTGAATAACGTCAAATCTTAAAAAAAGGTTCATTGTGGCATCTATTTCACGTTACGTGCAATTCCAAATGAAATCAACCCGTGTGATTCTACCGGAAAAGCCCACGTAAAATGACTCCTTGCAAATTTTCGATTTTGGAAATACCTAAAATCCCCATGTTATGTTAAGCAATTGCATTAACTCATATATTCGATTCTGTGAAAAATTTGCTATAAATTTCGAGATATATAGATATATTTGAACGGCTATCGACCATTACAGTCTTTCTGCCATGAAACAAATGTACATCGTAATTCATAGTATATATAATAGGTTTACATATTTATGTAGTGTGTTTTCAGAAGTTTTGAATTTGATATGTGAATTTTCAGTGAAAGGAATACAAAGCGATAGCCAAATTAATTGGGTTATTTTTGAATTTTTGTTGGAGTTCGATAAGCCGCATGTTGCTGGGAAGCATTCAGGTTTTGGTGTATAACAGATTGTTCGGAGGGTTATGAAGGGGGTTATTAGGATGTCGGAGTTTCGTTATAGTTCGCAGATCTGTTGTTTCTGCTACTTTAATTAGCGTTTAGTTCTGTTGGTAGTATTAGCTAACAATATCAGTGGATAGTCTAGTATAGGTCTGCTGATGGATTCGTAGATACGAGTGGACGTTGGGAAATACCTTCTTTTCCATAGGTTAGAGTTCGAAAATGTATTGCTCTTATCTTGACCTGAGTTTTCATGTGCGTGGCCTGTCTTGTAAATGTGATTTTGTTGTCAAATACAATACCCAGATATTTAACTGTTTTTCCGCATGTATGATTACGTTGTCTATGCTGACGTTGGAAGTCGCCGGTGTTATCTTTTGATAGGTATAAACAGATGACATTTATTTGGGTTAATATTCAGGTGCCATTTCTTAAACCAATCGTTGATGGTGACTGTGAGGACCTGTAGTTGGTTCATGCAAGTTTCCATTTTCCGGGCGTGTGTTACTAGTGCTGTATCGTCCGCGTGTTGTAATATGTATGAAGTGTTGTTCTAAGTATTGGGAATATCAAAAC
>JAODAC010058903.1:2291-52149 GCA_027575185.1 Mimaenictus wilsoni
TTTTTTCCTTTCCCGCCTTTTTTTCCTTTCCCGCCTTTTTTTCCTTTCCCGCCTTTTTTTCCTTTCCCGCCTTTTTTCCTTCCCGCCTTTTTTCTTTTCCGCCTTTTTCCTTTTTTTTTGCCTTTTTCCGCCTTTTTTCCTTTCACGCTTTTTTCCCTTTCCCACCTTTTTTCCTTTCCCGCCTGTGTGTATTATATAACTTCTAGGCTCGCTTAAAAAGTTTTGAACATTACTCTTCTATAGGTAAATATATTAGCACCATCGAAATATATCTTTTGTTTCAGATTGAAGTCGATATACCGCGTTGCCATCAATACAACGAACTCCTCTCATCTGCCGACGGTCATCGCAAACTGAAGCGCATCCTAAAGGCATGGGTGCGCAAAAACACCGAATACGTCTACTGGCAAGGCCTAGACTCCCTGACGGCACCCTTCCTCCTCTTGCATTTCAACGACGAAGCGCGTGCCTTCGCCTGCTTATCGGCCTTTGTGCCCAAATACCTGCACAAGTTTTTCCTCAAGGATAACTCGGCCATCATTCAGGAGTATCTGGCTCGATTCTCGCAACTAATTGCTTTTCATGATCCTCGCTTGGCGAATCACCTGCACGAAATCAACTTTGTGCCAGAATTATTTGCGATTCCATGGTTTTTGACCATGTTTTCACGTAAGTTCGCTTGGCTTTTTTCTATTTTCAACTTTCCTCACTCCTTTTCCTTTCTTTTTTCTTTAGATGTATTTCCTCTACATAAGATTCTACATCTTTGGGATAAACTACTCTTGGGCGATTCCTCCTTTCCTCTGCATATCGGCCTCTCCGTTTTGACCCAACTGCGATCAAGACTTCTCTCGAGTGGGTTTAACGAGTGCATTCTTTTGTTCTCGGATTTACCCGAGGTGGATATTGAGAATTGCGTCAAGAATTCGATGCTTACGTTCGAAACGACACCGAAGAGTGTTACATATCGCCTTCATGCCAAAGAGAATGATGCGCATATTACGCCAGCGGCGTTAGAAGATAACAAGGTGAGAAATAAACAACGCTTCCCGAGGATATCGTCCAAGGATGTTGTTAACTTGGTAGAGAATTTTCCTGGTCAGTTGATGGCTATTGATATACGGAATCCTACACAGTAAGTTTTTTTCTTCTTTTTTTTTAACAGTTTGAACCATTTTTTACGTGAAAGTATATGTGCAAATGTGTGTGTGTGTGAAATGTAGATGTGTGTGGGTATACATATGCGTATGGATTTGTACATTTCTGTGCAGCAGCATATATTTGCGAAAATATAAATGTATTTGGTTGATGCCTCATTTCTAGATTCTCAAGACGCTCTGTAATTGGTAGTCTAAATATACCAATATCCAGCGTAAAATTCGGCGACGCGTCCTTAGAAAGTCTCGGCCCAATTGGTACATCTCTTGCCACGATCGACGACAAATTCGTCGTGGTCATCGGGGATGCAGATACAGACATACAAATGGTAAGCCATTACTGATTGTTAAGGATGTCCAAAAAATATCGATACCACATGCCGATACTTATCGTCTTTTATCGATAGTATCGAATTAGTCATTTTCGATACTTTTTGACATGCCCCTACTGAGGCCATCTGTTAATCACAACCACCAATTATGATTTGAGCGACCAAATCGTCCCCGGTGCTGCGTTGGTTACTTTGAAAATTGGTCGCAATCAAAGTGTTAAAAGTTGATAAATTATAAGTGTCGATACTTCAAAGTCGATTCCTTAATTTACTCAATCAGTAATTTTACAATCATTAATTTTACTACTTAGGAATTACTGCGATATTTTACATTCTCAAAATATAACTGCCATGAAGTAATATCAGAAAAGAGTAAAAAATAATTTGAAAATGCATTAAGAGATGACGCACAGTGGTCCCGACCCATGAAATTTGCCGCATAAATATTTCCAATTGAGCTAGAAGGTTGAAATTTTCAGACTTTATTCATAGTGCTAAGTCTGATTGATAAATTTAGTTTCGTAACATTTGCTCATAAGGAAGGTTCCTTTTTGGTCCTTGTTACGAAACTTAATATATCAACCAAGCATAGCACTATGCTTGGTAAAAGCTGAAATTTTCAACTTTCTTGCTCAATTGGAAATATTTCTACGGCGAATTTTATGGGTCGGGACCACTGTGTGGCGCCAGTGCGTATTTTCGATACCAATAAGTATCGATACTTTGGTTCGATAGTTGGATTTCGAAAGTATCGACACCAAAAAGTATCGATACTTCGTGTAAAGTTGACATCCCTACTGATTGTGCTCCGAACTCAACTACTACCATTTATTTCAGTTCCCCCAACTATTGGTGGAATGCAACGTGCCCAAAGTCTGCATATTCGAAGGCGGCTTTGAAGCACTACCTCAGACATCAACAACTATCTTCACCACCAGCTAAACACGCAACTTATCCGTACTTTAAATACTTCAATAGAATTATATATTATATATTGATCTAGTAAGTAGAATCTAAAAACATCTATAAAATTTACATCAGGCGGTAGCCACCGCCTGCGTGGGTGCCAAACGAATCAGTTGATTACTGTTCTCGGCCAGCTCCTGGATGGAAACGCGCCCGCGTTGCTTGATAAACCTGGCGACGGCGCTCATCTCCTCCGGCGAGACGTAGATGAACTTGCCGCGATCGTCGATGACGCCCGTGAGGATATCGTCCTGCTGCAGATCTTTGATGCGATCGATCGCAGCCTGCGTTTTGAGCTTAAACCGCGAGGCGAGATCTTCGACGACGACGACCTTCTGCTCCTTGATGAACGCCACAAACTCCTGCAACAGGTTCTCCTGGTCGCCTTCCTCGCCCTCTTCGTAGCCCTCCTCCTCGACCTTGAACGCCTCCTTCATGCGCAGGTATTCCTCGTGATCGCGACGCTCCTTCTCTTCGCGCGCTTTGCGCTCCTCGTCCTCGCGCTGCTTCTCGGCCTCGCGCTCCTTCTCCTCCACCTTGCGACGCTCCTCCATGGCCTGTTCTTCACGGCGTTTGCGGTCGGCACGGATCTGCTCCTCGGCCTCGCGTGCGGCCTTCTTCTCGGCCTTGGCCTCCATTTTGGCGCGTTTCTTCGCGCCGAATTTGTCTAAATCTTTGGGCGCTTCGTCGTCGGAGCCTTCAGGCTGTTGCTGAGGGTCTGGTTCTTCTTCAACTGTTATGATTTAAACATGTTAGTCTCGGTAAGTTAAGAAACAGCGAAAACTTACCGTTTCTGCGCGCACGGACGTTTCGATTGCGAAGCATTTGTGCTCTTCGCCCGACACCTTCACGGGCTTCATTTTGTTGTGGTCGTCCTGGTCCTCTTTGTGGTTTTACCTCTGAGATTATTACATATTGTAAAGAAAAAAAGGGAAAATTAACCTCAAAAATTGGAATCAACTTAAAATTTAAGAATCACTAAAGAATTATATTCAATCCTTCAAACTAGTATCGTAGACAAAATACTAAACATTTTATACAATTCATTTAAAAACAAACAAGATTTGTGAAAATTACATACCTTTCGTTCCTTTACTGACAAAATAAAAACCAATACCACAAGCAACGATGATAAAAAACGATGCAATCGCGAGGATTATGGTCAAATCCATTTTGTACACTCTTAATCAAACGAAACAGAACTAGTTACTGCTGCTTTGCAAACAACAGCTGTCCATTTGTAAGATTTACACCGTTTTTTGGAATTACAAATGTTGGAAATCGCACAAGTTGTCACTAAAGTCTCAAACGTCACCATATTTTGAGGTTAGGTTCAGGAATGTAAAGCTATATGTTTATGGTTCAAATTGAATTTTTATTAAGACGTTAATTTCCTTTTATAATGTTATAAACTTTAAAAAAATATCTATTTAGATTAATATTATCAAGAGACAGTTTGAAAAATTTAAGAAATAATCAGCTATTTCATGTTTTTATACTTCTAAAGTACGAAATGTGCTTTATTGAGAAAATCTATACGTCACAAACGTCAGATTAATGTCAGCTGATCTGCAACCCAAATTGTAGTCGCGTGATTGTTTCTGCAATCCCGAAATAAACGTCTCAGAAATATTCAGAGGGTCTAGGAAAAGTCCAATAAAACCAGAAAATGGCTCTACATTCAGCAGTGAAAGGCAAACTAATCTCTGTCATTGGTGATGAGGTAAGTTGGTGTGAATTTATAAAAATAACAAATTTTGTTTTGGTGATCAAGAAAATTGTTGTTAAAAAATCGAAATTTTTGTACGCAGGATACTTGTGTGGGCTTCCTATTGGGTGGAATCGGTGAAATCAACAAGAATCGTCATCCTAACTTCTTGGTTGTTGATAAGAGTAAGTTAAAATCTTCTTAAATTGATGTTTTTTAGATCGAGAAAGAGAGCTGGATTTATTTCTTTCTAGAACTATATTTTTCTTTCTGGAACTATGACTTTCTGCATTAAAATAATAAAACTTTTGCATAGATACTGCCGTAAGTGAAATTGAAGATTGCTTCAAGCAATTCATCAAACGTGATGACATTGACATCATTCTCATCAATCAGAACATCGCCGAGTTGATTAGGCATGTGATTGATGGTCATACACAACCTGTTCCTTCCGTTCTGGAAATTCCATCAAAGGATCATCCGTATGATGCCAGCAAAGATTCGATCCTGCGTCGGGCTAGAGTAAGTTATATTTAAAGTTTACCAAGTAAAAAAATCGATTTTTAACCCGGTAAATGAAGTTTACCTGGTCAAAAAGTCGATTTTTGATTTCATAAAAGAAGTACTTTTAATAACTAGTTTCTTTAACTTTCTATCGACTAAATAATGTTATTTCATTAGGGTATGTTCAACCCAGAAGATATGGTCCGTTAAATGGTCGAAATTCGCATGGTTACTACGCAATAAAAAAGCTACGATTGTATTATTAGGTCATTCCTTAAAATTTATTGTGTCCATCAAATTTTAGCAGTTAATAACAGTAGAGAACAATGTAATAGTCAAGATTTCGTTAACATTCATATGTCGAAAATGTACGTAGTGTTTTCCATGTATCACATGATTCGAAAATGAAAACAAAACAAATGTGAGATTTGTTTGACACATTGATGGATACATGTACGAAATTGTATTTAACTGATAAATGAGTTATGTTACGATTTACATGATTAAATTATTCTAATTTTGTGATTCAGGTGTGAAAAAAATTGGTGAAAACTTAAAATCGATTACAGTTGAATATTTTGACAGGGTTGACGTATGTCATTTTGTTGACAGATTGACGTATGTCGTTTTTTGAAAGATTGACGTATGTCATTTTTTGACAGATTAGCAAATAAAGTTTAGAACAATTGTTTCGATTTGAAAATTCACACTTCGTTTAAAATTGATTGCAATTCTGTAAACTAATTAATAGTAAAAGCCACTTTAATATATTGGAAAAACTATGAAATATTAAAATTCGAAACCAAAATATAGGAAAATTTGTAGACATTAGAAGAGCTTAATATTTTAACAGGATTGACGTGTCATTTTTGAAAGAATGCTAAATCATTTAGAACAATCGTTTCGGGTTCTTAAGTCATACTTCGTTTAAAACTGTTTGCAATTCCGTAAACTAATTAATAAGAGAAGCCAATTTAATATATTTGAAAAACTATGAAACATTAAACAAAATTTGAAAACGGGACAAAAACAAAAGATCGACGGCAACCTTGCAAAATATACATTTGAAAAACAAAAAAAGAGAAAAATAATTTAATGCTTAAAAACGTATAAATAAAACAATGAAATACTTAAAAAAAATTAGAATCAGAACAATAAAAGATTCGGTATAAACTGTTTATAACTAAACAATGAGAATATTGGGAGATGGAGTTATAGATGCATTTTTTAAAAAGTAAAATGAATTTAATCAAAGAGGTTATGAAACAAGAAAATAATACATTCCTAGAAACACAACTAAACATGAGAATAACATTTAAAAAACAAGAACAATTGAGTGCTTAGGTTTAGCAAATGAAAACGAACATATAAAACAAGTGAGATTATAAATTCTACATCCTTATCAATATTTAAACGTAACTTCTGCGGACACACGGCCCTTTGGAACTTGTTATTTATACTTAACTCGTAGTCTGCATTTGGTAAGTTTCATTTTTGTTCATAAATTAATTACATAAAGATTCGCATAATTCGCATTGCGTTGCAGTGCTGCCAACAGTGCAATTGAAAAAAGACGTTTCCAGCCAAAACAACGAATACCCCGGCAAAAGTAACCTTTACTTACAATAAGTTAGGTTAGGTTTTTGGAGTATTTTACATCGAAATAAAAATGGCTAAAAAATGCGTCTTCTCAAACATACCCTGTATCTACAACTACAACCGCCTGCTGTAAACAACCTACTTCTTTAGCCTCTCCTCCTACACCGCTTTTCCAGGACCCACCGCCCCCCCAAACACCTGCCATGGCGGTATTTACTCTGGCAAGATTCTGGCGAGTGGGTGGGTGTGGAGATGCGATGGGGGTCTCTTTTTTAAGAGAGGATTACGTCCGCTCCGGGCAGGCAGTCTGCACGATGCGCTGTTGCTTGGCGGTGGCTGCGGCTTCGGCGGCAGCAGCGGCCGCCGCAAGCGCCGTGTGTACGACGATCGCCGGCTGACCGGGCGAGCTCGGATGTAGTTCGTGCGAGGCGCCCGGCGTTAGGGAGGCGAGCGCGGCGAGCAGGTCGTGGTTGAGGATCGGCTCGCCCTCCGGCCGCGGCTCCCAGTCGAGCGGCGGGCTGGCTGGGGGCGAGATGAGGAACTGCTTGAACGGCTTCGGCGGTTGCAGCGAGGCGTTCTTGACGGGCGTCACCGGCTGGGCGAAGTAGCACGAGATGGTGCTGTCGCTCAGTTTGTACTGGTGCAGCTGAACGCGCGCGTTCGCCGCCGCCAGCGTCGTCATGAAGTTGACGCGCAGTCGCCGAAACGAGCGCAACCATTGAAATGTTACGCCTTCATCGAAGAGTCTGGAAAATACCAATTTATCCAGATATAAACATTATAAAAACAAAAATAACTTAACCTCAACCAACATATTTTCCCTTGCTAACAACTGTTACTCAAGATGTGATTGAATACGGAATAATCTATTTACCTAAATAAATCCTCCATTTCCTTCTTTTTGTCCGGTGTAACAAATACGGAATCGTGAATATTCGTAACAATTAGCGACGATGGTAAATCATCAAACTCATCCTCTGCTTCGTTCTCCAGGCCCTCCGTCTCCATTTGCTCGCTCTTGAGGTTCGGATGAATGTTGGGGAGTCCATCCTGATCGTTGATTATAATATCTTCGTCTTTTAGCTCGTCACAATCGCCCATTTTTTCGCGTTGATATGCTTCAAATCAATATCAATTCGGCACCGAAATTTAGCTTCAGCACTGCATATTCCGGTATTTCGCACTGAATAAGGTAGTAATTGGCTTCGACTTACGTATTACAACGCAATCATTCTCATCTGCTCAGTGTCGTGAGACCAACGATAAATAGTTGTTCGCGAAAATTGAGGAAAATCACTGGGTTATTCGATCACTCATCAGCTGAATCCGCGATCAAGACGCGCGTTATCTGCTTTACGAAAACATTGAAATGTCAAATGTCACCTGGACTATTTAATACATCAGTACTCGTATAGATGGCTATAGGCAAAGAAAATGCCTAAATTATTCCTCTATGGCCTATAGGTGACACATAATTGTGACGCTCATTGAATAAATCATATCAGAGATGTCCACTCAATATTAGTCATATGATCACGGGCAGGCACACGGTTTGGGCGCCGAATTGCGTTGGCACCGGTATCGCGATAATACCGTTTTGGATCCCCTTTATAAATTGCAAAAGTTTAAAGCGTAACTCTTATTTAACAATTTCCGAATCCTTCGGATTAATCGACATTCGGAAATGTTTACTTCATTTAAAATTGATTTAATTATTTTATACTCCTGGCGCCATCTCAGGGCACATAGCTAAATTACAAGACAGTCGGTAAAATTATTACCTACAAGAGCTTTTGGTGGAAATTTGTAGTTCTTAAACTCAGCAACAGATGTCGCTGCTGGTATTAAATTAATTTAAGAATAATTCTAAATCTTCAAACTTATCTACTCATATATCTGTGATCCTAATAAGCGGATTAATAATATGATTTAGCCGAGGTATTTTTAGAATATTTTTAAATGTAGCACGGATTGAAATTTGCATTGAAAATAAATATATTCAAATGTACAATTTTTAACTTCTACGAAAACACACTACAGCAGGTAAGGGTGTTGGTGTGGTGGTTAAGGTGTGCGTCTCTTGTTTGGAAGTCGCAGGTTCGGATCCTGGCGACGGAGGGGTACGAAATTTTATTTTTCAATTTCATTTTTTAGTCATACATTTTAGCAAAATAGAATGGTCAACCGCCGCTTCGCGGCGGTAGTTCGTTTTCCCAGTGGACTGCATTCTCATAGTTCGCCGCTTCGCGGCGAACTCCTGCCGACTACCGAGTCACGAGCAACCGTTTGACGGGAAAAAGGACGGACCCCAGGCGGGGTTCGAACTCACAATCCTCTGCACCGCTTCCACCTACCTTGCCACTATGCCGTACAGGCGGCATACTCCTTGCCGAAATTTTAAGGATTAAAACAAACACCGCATCCATTTATCCTGCCACTACGCCATACAGACGGCATACTCCTTGCCGAAATTTTAAGGATTAAAACAAACACCGAATCCATCTACCCTGCCACTACGCCATACAGGCGGCATACTCCTTGCCGAAATTTTAAGGATTAAAACAAACACACTTTCACACTTATGATGTATGATGTACAGAGAATAAAATTAAAATATGTGCGAATTGAAATTTGTAACAAAAGGAAAATAAATAATAAAACTTCTTAAATGCGAGAAAGACTTTTATTGTAATATAATTTATTTGTAACAGAGATTCTACTATTAAAGTTTTTCAGGAAGTTTTCCTTAGAGGATGATGTCCTCTTTTATTTGAATTGCCACATGCATGATATCCTTTTTCATATATCAGTTTAGCATGTTCGGAAACTGTCTGTAATAAAATCAGTTACATTACAATCACCGATTATAACTTTCAAGACACCTTATTAACAAATTTACTAGTCCAACAATAAAACAAATATTAAATTATTAACATAAAAAATTATATATAAAAAAACAGAAAAAAGTTTTCCACCAGATTAGTTGGTTGACCTATTGTTGTTTCGCGCGACGTATGTTCTTAATTAGTCCTAAAAAAGAAAAAGAGAAAATCTAAGTTTCAAATGTACATAACTATTGAGAATAAAGGTACCTTTCCATCCGGATTGCATCTACTATGTGTGCGAATGTGTTTAACCAAGCCGTGTTTCCACTTAAACTTCGTGTCACAATGCTCACATTTATAGGGTCGTTCTTCCGAATGGCTTTTCATATGTTTCTTTAACACGTTGAGCACCTCATATGCTTTTCCACATACTTCACATTTAAAGGGTGTGGGCGCTGCTTTGCCTGTATGCTTGCGCATGTGTCTCTTCAACAGGATGGGGACCAGAAATGTTTCGGCACAAATCTCGCATTTAAAACGTTTGGGCGCCGCATCACCGGTATGCGTGCGAAGATGACTTTTTAATGTACCCTTAGTCCTATACGCCCCATTGCAATGTTGACATTTGAAGGGCTTATCGGCTGAATGGACTGCCATATGAGATTTTAAAGAAGAGGCCAGTTCGAATGTATTCCCACAAACCTCACATTGATGGGTTTTGATCAACGGTTGGCCTAAATGCATGCGAATGTGTCTTCTCAGGTGAATGGTGTGCCAAAAACTGGAATTGCATCGTGGACATTTGTAAGGCTTTTCGCCGGTATGATATCGCATATGCATCTTTAAATTGCTAGGCCACTTAAATATTCTTCCGCAAATCTCACATTGATTGACTTGGTCTTTATGCAATCCAAGATGCTTCTTTAGGGCACCAAGATTCTTAAACTTTAATTTGCAATGTTGGCATTCGTGGGGCGTTTCGGTGCTATGCGCTAACATATGACTCTTTAACGACTTGAAGATTTTCCCACAAATCTCACATTCATTGGGGTTCTTCAACCTGTAAACAAATGTAAATAAGTTATGTTTTGTATTTTGTTACAACTTAAAACATAAGTTCTATTCAGCTGTAAGGTATTTATATCCTCACAAAGATACATACAAGCTCAGGAAGGTAAGTCAAGGCAGTGAAAGGTAGAGTTTGGAAGAGAAAGAGCAGATGAGAAAAGCAAAAGGTATGAATGGCTGTGGAGTATATGAAATATAAGCTGTGAATGCACATACTTGGAAACACATAGCAAATGAATTTAAGAGATTAAGGGAGGAATGGGCCGAAGGTATTGTTTTCCAAAGTAAAAGGATTTGTACACTCCTTTTACTGAGTATGGGAGGGAAGAGTGGCTAAAATAAGGAAAATGATACAAATGAGAAAGCAAAGAAATGATAACAATAAGTAAACTCACTCTTCAGAAGTGTCGCTATTTTCTTCGTCATTTTCATTGAAATTTTGTTCAATATTTTGCGATGTATTGCAACTTCCAGGGCTTTCATGTAGCGATGACAAAACTAAATCATCCTTTGAACAAAATTCATCCACATCTATCACATCGTTCGATATCAGCTGCTTTGAAATGACTTCGCAATCATCTCCAAATTGCATACTATGCTCCTCTACTTCTCTTTCAGACTTACTATCCAATGCTTCAAAATGGGAGGTAATGTCTTTAATATCAGATGAATTTTCTTCAAGCAAATCATCACGTATCTTAATAATTACTGGCAATTCCATCTTGACATAGTCATGATATCTTGTTAAAGACATTGCATCACAAATCTTCGGAGAATCATCTGTATTATTGTCTATTATCAAGGGATTATGACATTTTGATGCTGGATCAGCAACCTTCGAATCAATCTCTGAAGATTCATCATCAAACTCGGCAATTGACGTAACACATTCATTCTGCAGATTAGAAACAAATCTTTCTTCATTCCTGTTTTCAGCATCCTCATTTACTAAAATAAAAAGCTATTTTAAGAACTACAGAAGATAATAATTAAAGACAATTTATGATACCTTGCTGTTGTGCAAGCATTTTACACCTTGCAAGCAATATTGATGTTTTTACTTCTTTTTGCAAGGTATTATTACATCTTATTACTTGTACTTTGAAATAATAAGTCAATTCTAAAGTATCGATGCATGTAAGGCATATTTTGGAAGGTAATCCATCATTTGGTAGGAACTAAAATGATGATAATTACAATTAGGAACACCAATCATGTTTGTTGTAAATTATATTTACCTCTAAAGAAGATATTGTCACAATCATATCACTTATTGATAGTGACGGCCTCTGGTCGAAGATCGGTACCATTTCTACCCTCTTGGCCATGCATGTTCGACAAATATTGAACATTTTATTCAAATTATTATTAAATCCAAAGTTACTGGAATTTCCTAAGGGGTTGACGCGGTGATTCGTTTGGTTATTCGATAAATATTCTTCCTCTTCTCTTTCCCTGCCTTCAGCTTCTTCTTTATTTGATATAAAACCGAAAATATATATAATTACCGAAAATAAAACCAGAGAAAACTAAAGAATACTAAGATACCTTGCTGTTGTGCAATCATTTTACATCTCGCCAGCAATGTGGCGGTCTTTGCTTGTTTTTGCAATGCTGTATTACATCTAGCTATTTGTTTTTTAAAATAGTAAGTCATCTCTAAAGTTTCCAGGCATATTATGCATATTTCAGAAGGTAGTCCGTCATTTAGCATGAACTAAAATGATAACAGATAGATTAGTAACATGATCGATCATATTTTTAGTAAATTATTTTATATTACTTACATCTAAAGACGATATTGTCATGATCATAGTACTTATTGCTGGAGATTTTCCCTGATCTAAGATCGGTACCATTTTTACCTCCTTGGACATGCATGTTCGACAAATATTCCACATTTTCAACAAACTTATTGTTTACCAATAGAAATCAGCTGCTATTTACTAATTTGAGCCGTCAGCGCGTTGTTTCGATTGGTTCTAACTACGATCTGTGGTTCTAACCAAAGAAAATGATCAAACTCCAGCTGCTAACTCGTATTCTCTCAAAAGCTTGCTTTCCAGATGAGGGCGTTTCATTCGTCGCTTCGAAATCCCCACTCCAGAATCCTCCTATTCATTTGATTCATATTTTCCAATAATTCAACAATAACTGTTGAAAAAGGTACAAACAAGTCACATGAATCTATGTCAAAGTTTTATTTAGACATAATAATATTAATATAAACATATTTTCTTCACTTTGCACTTTAGCAATAGCGGAAATGTACGGGAATGACCGTTTTCGTCAATTTTCTTCGGAAAACCTTTAAAAAACTACACTTTTATATGAAAAACTGAAAACAATCTGAGTATAGGTAGAATTCAATGGGGTGTGCATAAAATAGTTTTACTTTATTGGGAAATGCACTGCGGTGCTCTTTATGTTTGAGTTTACCAAGCATCGATTACTGTGGCAATAGCTCTATTCAATCCTTTTGCTACTTCTTCTAAATCCTTCTTCTACTATGCGTCCCCACCGAGAATCGAACTCGGAACCTCATGATCAGTAGCCATAGACCAGACCACTGCGCCACTTGGCTGGACAAAGCTGCTCTTTATGTGATTGAAGAAAGAATTTCTTGGGCTCAAAATGTTTGCTGAATAATTGCATTGGGAAACTTCAATCACACTAAATTTGTTTTGATAATAAATAAAAGAAATTACATTATTAAAATTGTTGAAAACACAAAAAGGGCACCGAAAGATATCACACCCTACTTGAAATTACGTGACAATTGGCTGAACAACGAACAAGATGTGTAAAATCAGAAGCGTTTGTGGATAATAGCGCTGTCATACTATTTTCAAATAGTGCAACCGTTTTATCGACAGTAAAAAGATGCCTTAACGTCGATTATGTTATAATACGTGTCCCAAGTTTGATATTTCCTATGTCTAAATTTAAACAACTCTCTAAACGACGTTGAAACAAGTAGGACACTCTATAGAATGCTAATAACCAAGACGCAGGACTCCAGAAGATGACGTCGAAGAAAATGATGAGAGGATGATGTACCCTAGAATGCAAGGCAACTCCTACAATCGAACAACTGGAGTAGAAATGCAAAGGATAGGGAGAAATAGAGGAAGAAGAAGGAGGCCAAGGCTCGTTAGGGGAATGTAGCGCCATGGAAGTAGGAGAAGTTGTAATGAACCGATGTACGCACAATTAACACGGGCAACTAAAGCTGATGCGACGCAGGCTATATGGGAAGCGACTTCCGTTTCGATAATTCAAAGTCCAGTCCCACCACCAGAAAAAAACACGCTGGGAAACGCCACGCCTCTTTGTAAAAACTTGCCGATCAGTGCACGAAAGCGCCTATAAGGCTTAAAACTATCTTCATTCATCTAAGGTTCTAACGATAGAAAAATATGAAGACACATGGGTTTTCGTCTTGGTTTCGTCGAAATGTATGCGAATATATGCCTGGATATTCCATTTCGCCTGTAGATTTTCTCATTTGTATCCCTAGATATGTTAGTACCTCTCAAATGTTTCTTCCACAAAACAATTTCTAGAGTTTCTTCTCGCTTGAATGCTTCCTCATATGCTTCTTTAAACGGCTGGGAACCACAAATGAATCCCCACAAACGTCACATTTATGAGGTTTGGGCGTGGGTTCACCCGTATGCATGCGCGTATGACTCTGCAAGCTAAACTTGGTACTAAACGCCGCATTGCAATATTGGCATGGGAAAGGCCTTTCGCCGGTATGCGTCCTCATATGGGTCTTTAACAAGGCGGTCACACGAAATGCTTTTCCACAAACTTCACATGTATACGGTTTGGGCACGACTTCACCGGTGTGCAATCGAATGTGTGTCTTCAGGGAACCAGTCTGCGAAAACCCCGCATTGCAATAGTGGCATTTGAAGGGCTTTTCGCCTGTATGAGTTCGCATATGAACCGTTAACGAGCAGGACATCTGAAATGTTTTCGCACAAACTTCACATTTATATGGTTTTGGTATGACTTCACCTGTATGCACCCGAATATGAGACTTGAGAGTTCCTTTCTGCGAAAACCCCGCATTGCAATATTGGCATTTGTAGGGCCGTTCGCCTGTATGCGTTCTCATGTGAACCTTCAACCGGGCAGGGCTGTCAAATATTTTTGCACAAATCTCGCACTTTTTGTTTGTTTCCTCACACATATGAGATTTCAATTTGTTTTCCCGATTAAACAATTTGTTGCAATACGTACACTTGAAGGATTTGCCACTAGGAAGATATGCGACATCTTTTAATCTTTTCGATCTGAAAATATATAAATAAGGTTATAGTTTGTGAGGGAATACATTCCTCTACAAGTAATCGGATACATGTGATTAGAACTGTACGTTTTTTTTATATAATTAGGTAGTTTAGTGTTAAGTTGAATTGAATTTAACATTTTGCGAAGTATTACAAGTTTTTCATAATAGAGAGGAAGATAAGGAAGCAAGTTGAGACGAGTTTGAATGAGGCGCAAAGTGGTTTTAGAGCAGGAAAGTCAACTAATGATCATGTATTTACTCTGAAAAACCTAATCAGCAGGAAAGAGGAAAGGAGATGTTTAACGGATTTTTAGATATGGAAAAGGCATTTGATAGAGTTCCAAAAGTGAAAATATGGAGGAGTATGAGGGAAAAGGGAATAGATGAAAAGTTGATTAGAATAAGCAAGAGTATATACAAGTCCGAGATTCCATGTGTATTAATTATCACTGAAGATTGTTGGTAAGTTCTGAAACCCATTTACAGTTGGCGTTTCGATAGGATCGATATTGATAATATCGATATTTTCAGGACGATATTTCGATATTGATATATCGTAAAATTGTGAATATCGATATTTCATCATCGTCTGACATGTCTGGTAGATACTAACAATTAATAAACTTACCCTTCAGAAACTTCGCTAGTTCCTTTACCCTTTTCAGTTGAATCTTGTTCAACATTTTGAAATCCATTGTAACTTTCAGTGGTTTCATGTAGCAACGAACAGAATTTATCATCCTGTGCCACATTGTTGGATATAATCTCTCTTGGGGTGATTTCGCAATGTTTTTCAAATTGCACACCATGTTCTTCCACATCAATTATTTCTGACTTACAGTCTTTTCCTTCGAAATAAAAGTTATTGCCTTCAATGTAATCAGATGAACTTTCTTCAGGAAAATCATCACATGTCACACTATTTGATGGCAATTCAACTTTTATAGATAATACATCACATTTGGACGAAAGATCGTTAGTATCATTGTCTATTATCAACGGATCACGACATTCTGTTGGATGATCAGCAATATTTTCGGTAGCAACATCATCGGCATCAACAATTCGAACATATTCAACATGCTTTCCCTCTTCCCTTTTTACAGTCACTTCTTTATTCGCTGTTTGCTGTTGTGCGAGCATTCTACACCTTTCAAGTAATGATGTCCTGTGTACTTGTTTTTGTAAAGCATCATTACAATTTGTTACTTGTTGTTTGAAATAATAAGTCATCTCTAAGGTCTCAAAGCACGTAATACATATTTCGGATGGTAGCCGGTCATTTGGCAAGAACTAAAATGATAACAATTATGATCCGGAACACTAACAATGATTGTTGAAAATTATTATTGATTACCTCTAAAGACGATATTGTCATAATCATTGCACTAATTGATGGAGATTTGTCTTGGTCGAAGATCGATATCATATTTTCCTTTTGGGTCATGCAGGTTCGACAAATATTCCACATTTTGCACACACACACAAACTTATTGTTCACAAATCAAAGTTTGGTATTTGTTAATTTCAAGCGGCTGATGCTATAGATTTGCAAATTCTAGATACTGAAGACAACCATAGATTACACATATTGTTACGTTGTTTTTTAACTCTCATAGGCAGCCACGGATACATTAACAGGGAAAGGTGAGCGAGATGCCCAGCCGTGTGAGAAGCGACATCACGATGACTCCCGAGAACGTACGACGGCATTTGACAGCAGGAACACCGTTGACATTCACCCCCAATTCAAACGCCAAGGGCGTCCTGGGATAAACACAAGGATCTGTTGTAACGCTACGAGCGAGTGGAACGTGTCGCGTGGTTGGTGGGATCATATATGGGTGGGACATTCTGATCCTGACCGCGGCGCGACACGGCTGATCTCTAATTCGGCTCGAGGTATTAGGTCGGGAAGGTTCTCAATTCCCTCGCTGATAGTGCCGCGAAGTGATTTGTTCGGCTAGTTTTTAATAAAGCCATCCTGTGGTTAAGAATTGAATTCTTATTGTGCTATCCTAACATCTTATCTCTGTCCAAGCGAGTTTGTGTGGGGATTTACATGATTTATCAACAAATTAAAACATATGCGTGTAACAATATGTATTACACATGTTAGTATAGTGCAGTACAGGCAACTTAAATATCAATGTTCAAATTCAAATCCCAAGGTCATTCGGAGAATTTATTGTACCTCTATGAGCGAGAGCAACGCGAAGTGCGATGCGCCACAGATCTTATCTGTCATATCTGATTCTGTTCTTATTGTTTGCCGGCTTAGTTGTACGTTGCACTTGCATAACTAAGCTCGAAGGTATTTGGGCAGGAAGGTTGGAATTTCTCCCGCTGTTAGTGCCCAAAGTTTGAATTAATAAAGTCTTCCAAAACATATATGAATTTTCCTTTTAACCGCTTGCCCTGCTTTGACGGGCCCAGTTCGTTCCAAGTATATGTAGATCCATGGGTACCGCTGACTAACTCTCCCACTTATCTAGGAGGCAATATTAAAAATGACTCATAAACCTCGAGAACTGAGAACGCGCGCGTCGATCCGTCGCGTATGTTCAGTCGGCTCCGTGTAATTATTGGAAGGGGCAACCGCGACTGTCGCGACACCAGGACCACGTACGATGTTCGTCGTTTTTACGATTGGCTCGATGATCGCCTACACTTATTGCTAACTCACTCGGAAGTAAATGGTAGGGCAAGGGATTAACCCTTATGGTCCTGGTCCCGTACGGGGTCCTGGTGTCGCGACAGTCGCGGTTCTCCTTTCCAATAATTACACGGAGCCGACTGAACATACGCGACGGATCGACACGCGCGCTCTAATAGCTCCCGATGTTTTTGAGTCGATGTTTAATATTGCTTCGTATATAAGTGGGAGAGTTAGTCAGCGGCACCCACGGATCTACGTATATCGTGCGACGAACTGGGCTCGTCAATGTAGGGCAAGTAGTTAATCTTGTAAACATCCGTCCGGCCTCATCGAGACACTAACATCGCAAATGCTGAGACGTCAAAACCGACACGGCGAGCTCGCGACGCACGTGTTCTTGCTGCGACGAAGAAAGAAATGGTGGGGTCAGCATTTCCACCTGTGTATATATAGCCGACCATTTTCCAACAGAAATCAGTCAATTCTGGCCGGACTCCGGCCGCGGCAGCCATCATCACCTGCACCATCTTCTGCAGCAAGCCGTCTTCAACTGGAGCCCATCGCCACCAACGAGTCCACCACCACTCAGTCTCCCCTCAGACTATCATCAACACTAGCTGCCGCCATCAGAGAGTCCGTCTCCATCGACTAGTCCGACGCCAGCCATCGATTCCGACACTGGCCGTCGTCCCCACCGAGGCTTACCTGCCAGCCCCGACGACCAGCGCGAGCCGATCGTCATAACCTGGATCTCCACGTTATTTCTTT
The DNA here is from genome assembly GCA_027575185.1 of Mimaenictus wilsoni. NCBI lineage: Eukaryota > Metazoa > Arthropoda > Insecta > Coleoptera > Staphylinidae > Mimaenictus > Mimaenictus wilsoni. The sequence continues at coordinate 20,181 of JAODAC010058903.1, forward strand.
ATTTTGTTTCATGTCTTGAGGTACAATAAAATCCACATTTCTTTTGCCTGTCCAATGTAAAAGGAGATAGGTTGTCTCTTCGAGTTGCTTCATTTCCTTTTAAATACATTCGTCAGACAAAGATAGGCATAGAAGCACGAAACCGGCTGTGTGACGGGTGTGACTTTGCAATATATACCTTAATCATGTTGTGTCAAAACTTTGAATTTCTTTTTGGACAAATGGCGAAAAATCCTATTCAATTCCGTGTTGGACAATTGAGACACTCCCCTTCCCAATGTAATAATAGCATTTGAAATGGGAAATCTCACATTTATGCAATCATTTCACTTTGTCTGTATGTGTTTTCATATGCCTCCGTAACAAGATGGGTGCTTGAAACGATTTTCCACAAACTCCACAATGATGGGGTTTGTACGGTACTTCGCCCGTATGCTTCCTCATGTGCCTCTTCAAACAATTGGGCGCATCAAATGAGTATCCACAAACTTCGCATTTATGAGGTTTAGGCGTGTCTACGCCATGCGAGCGCATATGATAAATCAAGCTAGCGTTAGTCCTATACTTTGAATTGCACTGTTTGCATGCATAGGGCTTTTCGTCTGTATGCGTTCTCATATGTACCTTCAAGCGATAGGCCGTGCTAAATTTCTTTCCACACACCTCGCACATATGGGGTTTGGGCGTGGATTCGCCTGTATGCAAATGGGTATGTCGCTTCAGTGTGGCAATCTCTTTAAACGCCGCATTGCAATACTGGCATTTGAAGGGCTTTTCGCCGGTATGTTTCCTCATGTGTACCTTCAACGGGCTGGGCGCACGAAATATTTTCCCACAAATCTCACATTTACAGGGCTTTGTGTGCTCATAAATATGTGATCGCCATGAGCTTTTCCGATTAAACTGTTTATTGCAATACGTACATTGGAATGATGTCTCACTGGAAAGGTTCGGCTTCCTTAATCGTTTCAATCTGGAAGAATATAAACAAGTTCTGTTTTAATGTTTTAGGTTTCGTTTAATTTTATAGAAAAGCGGCGGCTTGCCGCGTTGTGGAGCTCGGTGCTCGTTAGACCACTGCAATTAAGCAACGTCGGACGTAGCTAGGCGTTGGATGGGTGACCACTTGGTCTCCCCATCCAACAAGTGGCTGCGGCGCCGTCCGCGAACTCCTGATTTCGCGGTAAAAACGCGAATGAAGGTTGGGCGATTCGCTTGCAACGGCCCCCGGAAAAAACCCATATGCACAAAAATGTTCAGAGCAAATATTTAACAATCGGATAAAAAAAAGTCGAGCTACACTGGCTGCTCACAGCATTATCACCGATAAGATATATAAACGGGGATGTACATTTTCAAACTCCTTTTAAATGATAATGCCGGGATAGTGCGTCGTCTCGCTTTAACAGGCATTGTTTTTAGGCCTATTCTACATGTCTACCAACTTTCATTAAAATCCCAGCAAACACAGTGCGAACCTCTCCTCGTTAGTTGGAAAACTCACTTGTGTATTCTTTAGTATAACTCAGTACGAATGATGCAATTTGAACTAATTCTAGGTTGTTTATAGCGCAGTTTTAAGTAACAATAAGTAAACTTACCCTTCAGGAGCTTCACTAGTTACTTCACCATTTCCATTCGAATTTTGTTGAACATTTTGAGATGTACTATAACTTCCTGTGCTCTCCTGTAGTGATGACAAAGGTACATCATCATCCGAACAAAATCCATGATCCCCTTCCACGTTGTTTGATTTAATCTCTCTTGGGGTGATTTCGCAATTATCTCCAAATTGCACACCATGCTCTTCCACTTCAACTATTTCAGACTTACAGTCTTTTCCTTCGAAATAAAAGTTACTGTCTCCAATGCAATCAGATGAACTTTCTTCAGGAAAATCATCAGGTCCCACACTACTTGGTGGCAATTCAACTTTTAAAGACATTACATCGCATTTTGAGGAAAGATCGTAAGAATCATAGTCTGTTTTCAACGGATCATAACATTCTGATCGATGATCAGCTCCATTTTCATCAGAATCATCGATTGGCACATATTCAATATTCTTTTCCTCCTCCCTCTTTTCAGCTATTTCTTTATTCACTGTTTGTGGTCGTGCGAGCTGTTTACATCTTCCAAGTAAGGTTGTCCTCTGCACTTGTTTTTGTAAAGCATCATTACAACATATCACTTGTTCTTTGAAATAATAAGTCATCTCTAAAGTCGCAAAACATGTACTACATATTTCAGTAGGTAGTTTGTCATTTTGTAAGAACTAAAAAGTTAAACAATTAGTGAAACTGTTGATGTTTGTTGTAAATTATTCTAGATGTCTTACCTCTAAAGATGCTATTGCCATGATCATAGCACCTATTGATGGAGATTGATCCTGGTCGAAGATTGATATCATTTCTACCTCTTTGCTCATGCAGGTTCGACAAATATTCCACATTTCGTACAAATATAGTTCTCGAATAAATCAGGTGGTGTTTACTAGAGAGGTTGACGTACAGTTTCAACCACAGATCATAACAAGTTCTAACTGAAAAAGAAAAAAAGAATTTAGATTTTGGTTCTAATAATTTGTGATTCTAACTGATTCTAACCTTCAAACCCTTCAAATGTGATATATGAGTTCATGCCTGTCAAGTGCAACTGTCAAATGTAATCTGTGGTCAAATGTCAAATTTGATATTATTTTGACATGACTAATTTCATTTAATTTACATATTTTGGAAATTGTGACTGTAAATCATCTAAAATAATGTATATTATCACTATTAAATGCTTTAGTAACATTTTAATTGTCATTTTGAGTTGTATGAGATTTTCTTTGTGTTTAGCCTATCCTGATTTAGTAATTTTTGTCTTGTAAAGTTGGCAACACACGCAAACAGCCAACTGTTTTTGTTGACACTGGCTACCTGACAGTCATTTGGTTCGCCTTGTGTTGGTTGTGTGCGCTTGTGGGTGCCCCTCTGTCTCTGTAGATGGCTGGTGTAAAACTTGAGGAATTTCACGTTTTTCTTTCATTTCCATGACTCACCCAAGTGCCCTCGATGCGTGGATCAATTAGGGTAAGTCCACGACGCATTCCATTCATTTCTTTTACGTCTATCTACAGTTTTCGTGCATTTTAAGCTCTAATCAATAGAGGTTTTCGTTGTGTATAGAATCTTGGATATATGAGTGAATGAAACTTGAGCTGCGATCAATCCAAATGTATTCATGCCACTATTTACTTAAATGACTTAAGTTAGGTTGGTAAAGTTGAGCAAATATTGTGAATATACTTGATGTATATATGTTTATAAAATTTCAGGTGCAAAGGTGATAATATACTTTCATCATAAGAAAACGAAGAAACGAGGTACATCATGGAAGGTTCTGTAGTGTGCCCGGTATGTACGTTGTACCTCCGGCCAGGGATGACTCTGAAGAGTCATCTGGAGTCCCACCCAAAGCAGAAGGTAATCGAGGCACTTGTCAAACTCCACTCAGAGCCCACGACGTCGTCGGAGGTACCACCAACGTTCACTAGTGAAATTCAGCAGAGTTTGCCACCACCGCCACAGCCCACAACCGCACAATGGGCCGGACAAGGTCAACAAAACGCATACGTTCCGAAAATGGGAGCCTCGTCAATGGTACCCACCTTTATAGCATCACCAACACAGTTCATACACGGTCAACAAGAGCCTACATCTTCGGCAGGGAATTCGGGGAACCACAGTTTCTTCTACCAGCAGATTATCGGATCATCAAGTCAACCTCAAGGTGGGTACCTTATTCCTGTCTTCAATCAACAAATGCAGGGTGGGATTATACCCTCTCCAGGGTATATGTATCAACAGCAGATGTTTGTGAGTTCCGGAGCTGGGTCAGGAATGCGTATGCTTATTCCCGGTCCCGCTGGGAATTCCGCACCTGGGGATAATGGTAACGAGCTTGCGATTGAGCAGAAAAAGGCCCAAATCGACGAAATCGAAGTGGGCCCCACTGTGGTGCAGGAGCCCACCGAGCAGAAGCTGTTGGTGAAGGAGAAGAAGGAGTGTGTCATGCCACAGTTGGAAATTGTGGAACTTGGTGAAGTTGGCACCGAGTCGTTGATTTTAACTGATGTCAGGGAGACTCCGGAAGATCCACCACCATTGTTGCATGAAGAATTGGACATCGAGGAGGAGAAGGAGGGCTACAAGAACGTGGAGAGTCCGCAGCCACAGTATGTAACTCTGGGGAATTTGGATCAAAATTTAGAGGCTGCTGCACATGGGGATCATCACTTCGAGATGGATGGTGTGAATATCGTACTGGTAAAAAGCTTTAATCGATTGAATAACGTTGGTATTAGCGATGATGCTGCTGATTACGATGCTGCTCAGCATTCTGTGCACGAAAACATCTCGATAGATAGTGCCAATATTCGCGCAGATGAAAATATGCCACAGGAGAGTAACTCAAATGCGTCGTGGTCACGCCCTCAGTATCATGAGAGTAGTAGTCGAATGTCAGCGGGGATGTCAACATATGATTTACTCGCGAGGGAAACCTGGGAGGGTTCGGACGATGATATCGACGCTCCCCCGCCGTATCAGAGCCATTTTCCTTTGTATAGCCAACAGTTGGAAATCGACGACGATGACGACGTGATGGTATCGAGCACATCGCGTCAAGGCATCGATTACAAGTGTTCCTCGTGCCCGATGACGTTCATCTGCCCGAAGGAGCGTCGTGTTCATCAGGCTGCCGTCCATGATGATCATCATCAAACACATCAAACCCCACCGCATCCTGCCGGTGGGACTACAAGCTGCATGGCCACCACAGGCTCGTCAGCAGTGAAAGAAAGCGCGGAGGTCCAAGAAGAACGACCTGCCATCGACCTCAATATTATCGGCTCTGGCTTCTACAAGAAAAAGGTGAAAAAACTCGTGATAAAACCGAAGAAACTCAAATCGGAAAAAGTCGAGCCTTCCTTCGATCAAATCTTCACAAATATCATGAAGGTTGAAGATGAGAGGATGGCTGCTGAAGCAGAGGCTGTCGATCCTCTGCGAATCGACGTAAAGGGTAAGAATTTACTGATTTCCAAGCAGGAGTTGACAAAATCGATGGCGTCTTCGTCGGAAGAGTTGCCCAAAGCTGTGCCTGTGTCCGTGACGGTGCCGCCGGCGATCTGTGTGATTTGCTGTACGATGGTGAGGGATTCACGAATGCTGCGGAAGCACCAGGTGGAGCTGCACGACTTTCGCGCGGATACGAAGTACAAATGTGGCGTTTGTCAGGAGCATTTTGTTAACGAAGCGAACTACACGACGCACTTGAGTGTTCATCCACTTGAGTGTCTCTTCTGTGGCAAGTACTTTTATAGATCGCATAATATGCAGTTGCATATAAAGCGCCATCTTGGAATTCGGCCATATCGCTGTGCGACGTGTGATAAGAGCTTCCTCACCAGACAGAAACTTCAGGAACATCAGTATGTCCACACCGGAGAGACGCCGATTAAGTGCAATCTGTGCGAGGAGACATTTAAGCGCTATTCGAATCTCATTCAGCATCGCAACCGGCGCCATTTGAACATTAAGCGTAAGCTGAAGGATTTTATTTGTGCCACTTGTGGCGAAGTCTTCCATTCGAAGAAAAAGCTCGCATGGCATAAGGAGGTGCATGAAAATCGGCCGAAGAGTTGCCTCCACTGCAGCGAAAAGTTTGTGCACATGTCGAGTCTGACAAGGCATGTTAGACGCGCGCACAATGAACGATTCGTCCCGACTGAGGAGCGTGACCATGAGAATGTCGAATGTCCGATTTGTAAAGGCATCTTTCTGCGGAGTTCGCTAGACACGCATATCAAAAGCCACGATGAGAAGAAGGCGTTCTCGTGTAGCGTCTGCGAGAAGGAGTTTAGCACCAAGTGGAACCTCAAGCTGCATCAGTGGACGCATGCGGGAAGGGCGCAGAAGCCTTTCAAGTGCGAACTGTGCAAAGGAGCGTTTGTTCGCGAGGCTGATTACACCGCCCACATGAACTCACATCGTGCAATACGGCCGTATACGTGTAATCACTGTGGGGCTCAGTTTATCCGCAAGTATAACTGTCAGCGGCACGTGAAGGAGCACGAACGTACCAAGACATTCAACTGTAACGTCTGCGGCAAGAAGTTCCATCGGTCGTATTATCTCAACGATCATATGCGTGTGCACAGCGGGGCACGCCCGTTTTCTTGTCATATTTGCGGAAAGACGAGCACGACAAAGAGCAATCACAACAAACATGTAAGAATTCATCATGCGCGAGAGCCTGTCAGTACCGAGAATTAGATAGGCCAATAGTCGTCGAAGGGACAAAGTGCAAAAACAAATCACAAGACTTGAAAACCTATTTTAGATAATGGCCAATGAGAGTGGTGCCATCTGTACATAGGAGGGCTGGTATATCTCGCGCTGGGCGAGTTATATTTGTTTTTGATTCGTACTTTTTTTGTCGTAATTATTAAGTTTTAAGTGGTTATTGATTGGTCGACGAAGTCGCCCAGCGTGATATGTTCTTGCTCTCGCCAATGGCGTCATAACCCATTAAGTTTGCCCGTGTTATTAGTCAACGATTGAAAATTTGTTTGTAAAACATTTCGAAACATACAGACACACACAAGAGCAAACTGGAATATTTTGACGGTTTCGCGTATAGTTATTTCTATTTCGTGTAATATTGATAAGTGATATCAAATATTTAAATTTTTATTCCAATCGTAACTTCTTGGTTTTTTTTTACTCCCAATCTATTTCGTCCTTGTATTCCTTGATGGAATAATAGGTTTATTATCAATTGGAACGATATACGTCATGAGGAATATAACAAGGATTGTAGAAATTTACAAGGAAAGTGTCTCAATTGTTCAACACTAAATTGTATAACATTTTTTGTAAATGTAGTCTATATATAGAAATAATTTGTGTTAACAGGATTTTTCGCAGTTTTGGGCCATTTGCCCAAAAACAATTTCAAAGTATCGCGGCGCAGGGACCTGTTAACACAAATTATTTCAATATATGGACAACACATACACAATTTTTCATTCAATTCCATCACGGACAATTGAGACACTCTCCTTGCCAGAAGCAGGTATGTATCTTTTGTTAACCAAGTCTCTATTTTCACCTTTTTTTAGCGAAACTATCATAAAATTTCAAAAATCGCAGCTTGACTGCAAAATTATTGCAGTTACCCATCTCTCGATGTGTTTAAACACTCTTTGAAACGAAATTAGTCGGTCAAATACATTTAAATACGATTTTCTCTTACATTTTCGTGACTTTTAAAATTTCAGAAATCGGTTGTTAACTTTCGAACCGGTACAGTTATCGACGTGTTTAAACACACCTTTTAACGAAAATATGTCGTTCAAAGACATCTTAGGAGGGTTTTCCCTTGTATTTTAGTGAAATTGTACTAAAATTTCAGAAATCACAGGTTAATATTAATTTCTTTACAGTTACCGATCTCCCGATGTGTTTAAACACACTTTGGAAAGAAACTAAGGCGTTTGAACACATTCAAACACGAGTTTTTCTTAGATTTTAGTGAAACTCTTCTAAACTTTCAGAAATCGGTTGTTAACTTACGAATCTCGGACGATCCCAGCCAAGTGGTATAGTGGATGACTACTGTTTACATAGTACTCGATTCTCGGTATATCAAACAAAAAAGCAGACCTGCGATGATCTACTCCCGTCGCTACAGTGTCGTCCCAATTTCCTCCCATCTAACTAAATATATCTGTTCTACCGATTGTTTCTATTTCTTGTATTTACCAACCCCACACTTCTACGAAAAGAGAGAATGAGAAAAAAATAATCCACTTTCTTTATAATCATATTCGTACAATCGTAGAACACAAAATGTCAACATTTTTACACCATTCTATTTGATCCTGATATTTTTTACCCAATTCCTCAATGACATAATTACCATACGTTGGATCATAGTACGCCACCTGTCGGAAGAAACCCACCGCCAATTCTTGCAATGGCACTGGTTGTTTACAACTCAAATACATCTCAACTCCGGGACACACAAGCGAAACTTTATCGTCCAATTCCAGGTCGTAAGCGAGACGAGGCAAACCTTCTAGAAGATTAACCTGCATTTTATAACCTTGTGTATATCGATACGCAGCGCCGCGATCCTTTAAATAGCTCTCCTTCGATTGTTTCAAGAGAACATCGTTGAGAGTTGGTAAGAGTTCCCTATAAATTGAAAAATATATATTTTTTTAAATTTGCCTATCATAAATCGATGAAACATACTTAACAGTACGCATTCGTATGAAATCCTTCGAAAGGCGTCCCAAAGTGGAAAGTAGGCTAAAGCTGCAATTCACAATCAAGGGCGTTTCGATTTCCTTGAAGCGATTCACAAGTGGTGACCAGATTTTATGAACAATCGGTAGTAATTCATCTTCGAATTCCTTTAAAATTTCAACCCCGGATTTTAGGATTTCGAGAACTAGAATTTTACAATTTGCTTCCTTTGCTGGGAGAAAATTTAGGGCTCTTTCGAGAATGTTTACGATGAGTTGTATGTGTTTGGGTGGTGTTGGTTTCTTGTAAGCTAAAATAGAAAATTCAATTATTAAAGGAGGTCGATCGCTCGTTGTGTTTAAACCCAGTTATTATATTTTAGTGAAACTTTACTAACATTTCAAAAATCGCATGTTAACTTTAAAACTGTTTCTGTTACCGATCTCCCCATGTGTTTAAACACACTTTGCAATGAAATTAAGACGTCGTTTGAGCACATCTAAACACGTTTTGCTCTTATATTTTTGTGAAACTCCTAAAATTTCAGAAATCGCTTGTTAATTTTCGAGTACGTAAAGTTACCGATTTCCCGATGTGTTTAAACACACCTTGCGTTTTTCTCTTATATTTTAGTGAGTTTCTACTAAAATTATGTTTAAGTGTGTGTTTAAACACACTTCTGCAACAAAAATAAGTCGTCTAAAAACATCTAAACACATTTCCCTTTCAATTTTAGTGAAAATCACACACATACACAAAAGCTAATATTTAATTTTCGAATAAGTAAAATTACCGATCTCCCGATATATTTAAACACCCCTTATTACGAAAATTAATCGTGCAGGCACATATAAACACATTTTTCTATCATAATTTAGTGAAATTTAATACTCTGTTAGTTATAAAGTGGATATTTTGCAAAACAACCCGAAAACGACAACATTGACCCCCATTTTTGTGACATTTTTGTAAATTGTTTTAAATGTGTATAAACACTTCTGTGATAAAAAAAGTCATCTAAGCACATCTAAACACATTTCCCCTTTCAATTTTAGTGAAAATCTACACGAAAATGTCAAAAATCGCTTAGTAATTTTTAATTTTTGATCTTTAGGTTGTAATAACAAAAACATTTACCTTCATAAGTTTCTTCAGGATCTTCAAGTAGTTCCTCCTCCTGTTTTTGCATATCTTCCTCCCACATTTCATCTGCCGTTTGCCCCATCATATCATCCGATAAATCCATAGGCTTACTCAATTCTTCCCATTTCAAACGCCTCTCAGCTTCCAATCGATCCTCTTTTTCCTTCTTCGTCACGACAGCCTCGACAACAACCTCAATCTTCAACCATTTGTGCATCGACTTGATAAATATAGCAAACACTTGCAGATATGCAAAAGCATTCCGTTCTTGAAACTTGTTAAAACTTTGCAGTAAAACACCTTCGATGATATCCGAAATTGAAGGCAGCACATCCATATCCGTGTACTGCATAACAACAGCGAGTACATTCAAAACGCCTGGATTTTCGTTACTTCTGCGAAGTTTATTCGTCACATTGTACGCAAAATAATCGGCATTCTTATTAATTAATTCCGTCACCGAACAATAACCACAGGCTTTCGAAATATTTGCAATGGATGCCAGACCGGCAGCTTGCAGCATCGGATGATTACATCCTGCTTTCTCCAGGACAATATAGAGGACTTTCAGGAGTAAATTTTGGAATTTCTCACCTGCGGCTAGCGCAAGTTTACCCATACCCTCCAATTGTAGACATATTTGCACAATGTTATTCTGAACGTCTTTGAGGGCGTTTTTTTCATCTACGGTCAGATTTAACTTCCAATTTGCATCTTCGAGGTAGATATTGATGACTGTTTTTGTTTTGACCCAATGAGATTCAATTTTCCCTGCAAGAAATTAGAAAAAAAGCGGTTCAGTGGTGACACGAGAAAGTTTTTTAAAACTTTGAATAACACATACCTGATAGTAATTCATTTATAACTAAAGTTGCTTCTGCTTTTCGATCCCAGTCATTTGTATAAACTTCCAAAAGATAGTCCAGTACAATGTCAATGATTACAGGACGGACGAGAAGATGGCAAGCTATGGTGATTTTTTCGTAAATGTATTTATCATTGCACTTGAAAGTCTTCCATGGTGTTCGGACATCCGGTGTGTTTTCCCAATCTTAAAACGGAAAGATTCATGAAATTTCCATTCCTTAATTCTTTAAATAACGTGAATTAATATTAATTTTGGAGGTATTTTTCGAAACCAGGATTTTACTATATTTATTAATCAAATCCCACGTAAAGCATTCTCTCACACACAACAAAACTGTACACACACATTTACATTCGCATGACGTATATATTTCCACCACATTTCTACATTCTACACACACTTATAGAATAAATTTGCACATACATAACACATTCACAAATAGAGCTGGTCGCAGTGCTAGTGGCGTTGACCGCCTAGGATTAATTGAACACATTCACACACATAAAACACACACACATACACAAAACATATCTATGTACATTAGGGATGTCAAAAAAGTATCGGTATCGATAAATATCGATACCACGTGTCGATACTTATCGACTTTTATTGATACTTTAATTTAACTTACCATGCAATGTATATTCCTCCAATAAACTCGCATTTTTTTCAATTGCGGCCACACACATCAATGCCGCAATCAGACGATCCAAATTGGACTGCTTCAAAAGTACCGACTGAAGACTATCAGTTGTGGCAAACAATTTTAAATAGCCCGTCAAGAGGTTCATCGCTGTTAGCTGCTCATTGGCGTCTACGCCGTTGAATATCATCGGTATTTTTGTTATATGCTCGTGGAAAGATTCATGTAGATTGTCCACCAACGTTTTAGAACTTAATATATCCGAATGGTTTTTGGAAAGTTGAGAAATAACATCATCCAATGCTTCGTTTGCGGATTTTGATACTTCCGGGTGATCATCTTGGGATAGTGTCAGTAAAATTTCTATTATTTTTGGTATTGTTTGTGGTAATATTCTAAATAAAGAAAAAGGAGGAAATCTTAAATTTGATGAACAAATTTGAACAATTGATGAGCAACTTTTATGTCTTATAATAGAGTTTAAGCGATTAAGAGGTCTTAATCGCAACCGAATTTCTTGGGAAATGTATGTCAAAACAGTTTCTGATATTAATTTTCACTTAAAGTGACTTAAAATCAAGGGATGTACATGTCAGAAGCCAAACTACAGGCGATTTATGTCAGAAACTGTTTCTGATATCAATTTCCAGAAACATTCCTTTTCAATTCGGATTTTAGTCCTCTCAATTGTTTAGAAATTATAAGTCATGAAAGTACTCAAATGTATGGTAAATGTTTTTCTATTGCTTACAATTAGATGAAAATCGCTTTTCTACTCTCATTACTTGAGTTAAAAGTTCGAGAAAATCATTTGAGAAACCAAACTTCAGGCGTTTGATATCAACAATTGTTTCTGGCATCAATTTCCGGGAGTCATTCTTGACGATTCGGATTTGAGCTTCTTAAATGAAGATTCCGAGTCATTAACTCAAACTATGAGATGAGAAAAGCTATTTTCATCTAATTATAAGCTGTATCAATAGATTTTCCATAAATTTGAGTACTTTCATGACTTATAATAGTTTCTAAGCAATTAAGAGGGCTCAAATCTGAATCTTAAACGAATTGCTTCTGGAAATTTATGTAAAAACAGTTTCTGATATCAATTTTCACTTAAAGTGACTTGAGAACACGTGATGTACATTTCAGAAGTCAAACTTCAGGCGATTTATGTCAGAAACTGTTTCTGCCATCAATTTCCAGAAACATTTCTTTACAATTCGAATTTGAGTCCTCTTATTCTCCTTTTCATTCTCTTCTCAAATGAACATCTCTAGTTTTTAAGTCAACTTATGAAAGTTTCATTTCATTTAAAAGCTGAATTTCATCAAATTGTAAGCAACAAAAAAACATTTACCATAAATTTTGGTAGAAAATAAAGATACTTACGTGAAACAGGTGCGGCACAACAATCGACAACTCTCACCCAATTCCTGCTTCACTCTGACATGATCATAAGCAGCCAACTTCTTCAGCAAGATTGCACAAACCCCCAACTTCTTATCACACAGTTGCCTCTCACTAAGCGTTGATTTTCCATCTTCTTGACCACCTCCTAGATCTTGACTTTCTTTCTTAATCAAATCTTCAAGCTTCAAAACCTCCTCTGTAGGATTATATTCCCTCAGAAGCATACTAACTAATCTACTCCAAGCCTTCACACACTGTTGGACAATCTTATGCCCACAATGAGGATCATCAACAGCAATAACAACCAATCCTGATGCAATCCCTGGCAGGAACTTGATAAAAACCTTTGCAATATCCGAAAGAAGAACAACATCATCCATATCTTGACTGTCATCAACTTGTGTACATTTCATAATACATTCCAACGCGTTCAAGCGCAATTCTCTACTCTTTTCCTTCCTTAAAAAATCCATACAAGTATACAACAACACTGACATTCTCGCCGCCTGTTTTTCGGTGTAAATATCGGCTAATATCTCAAAAGATATCGCTGCAAACATCGCAGATATACAGGATAAAACAGACAGTTTATATTCCTCTGAAGTTTTCATAACTATTTCATTATTATTCGTTTTAGGCCTGAAAATTTGAGTGAGTAAAAAGTCAAACAACAAACCAAACCCATCCATGTTGTCAATCTTTGTTTTCTTGAGAATACACTCTAGGACATTCAATATAGATATCTTGAACTCTTCATTACACTGTGAGAAAGCTTTCCTTTCGCAATGAAACGTAATGTAAGGTGTTATTAACATTGGTAACACACATTGTGTGATTGATGGTGATAGACTTTTTACGAGCCCAGAAAACGCTTTTACATCCTCTGATAACTGCGTATAATCACAGTTGCGTGTGTTTTTTGTTAGTCTATCAACAACGGCGACTAGCTGCAGCGTCATTTTTAGTTTTGCAATTAATTCGGTTAATTTTTGGATAGAAAAACAGTTCAAGGTTGTATTTGAAGGTTAAGTATCATTCTTTGTTTGTATTCCAGATTGTGGTGACCATTGGATGTGTTTGCTAGCGTCCCATTCACTCTATTTTAATGTCCCTAAAGTGTATTAATTAATGTAAGTAAATCTTTTGTATTATTGCACTTTTTGCAATAGATGTTTGCAAGGAGATAACCTTACAAATTTGTGGCACTTTGCAAATCTTGGGTTGGTTTAGGTTTTTGCACTTTGTTGTAGATAATATACACTTCCTTTCGTTGTTTCACGTATGTGCAGATGTTGATAGTAATTAATGGTGGTGGGCATTCGTTATTTTGTGAAATAATCGAGAGAATTGTGAATATAATTTATATTTTCACGTTATTGAAGTTGAATGTTATTTGTTTACTAATTGCTTCGGGAGATGGCATATAGATGGCGCTAGGTGTATCGAATCAAGAGAACCTTATGCGGTCAAATGTGGAACTAAAATGTGAAATTCAAATTTTGTTCTAAAATATTTTCTAATATACACATCATAAAATGCCCAATCTTATACGGATCGATTCTTTATAAAATATGGTTTGTTTTTATATATACATTCACGTCTAAAGGTTACGTAATTATTGAGAAATATATCGTGTAAAAAAACGTATTTTCCAATAAGTGACCAGTTTTAGTTTTTATTTTTTTTCTCACATTTCCCATATTTATAATATTATAAATCATATACCAATCGATTCAACGTGAAAATTTCTTCAAACTCCTTGAAGAGTTTTTCATTTGATTACTTAGAATCGATATTATAACTCTTAAAAGTTGAGTCTAAAAACAGCGACGAAGAAGTCATTTTTTCACAGAGAAAAATGACATCTCCTAAAAATCGCACTTTTATTTATATTTACCATATTTCTATGTATAAAAGTCATATATCAATCGATTCAGAATTAAATTTGCCACAAACTACCGAAAGAGTTTTCCCGATTAATTGCCCATAGAAAATGTTACAGCTTGTTGAAGTTCAGTTAATTTTTAAAGACATTCAGAAGAATTTGCAAGCACAAAATCTTTTGAATTTCTGCAACATAAATGAAAGAACAATATCAGCATTACATATTTTTAAATCCACTTCTCTCCATGGAGACAGTAAATAAATGCGCTCTTTTAATCATTTGTTATTGGCAGCGGCGATTCACATTCACAACAACAGCGAATGTGAGGCAATTCGCTGTAAACACATCAGTGAACTGAACTCTTCTGAACTTGTTAATCACGCACATACACAGGACCGTACTTAAATCCACTTTCATGCAACAATTTCCAGTTGCAGTTGCAGAATTGTTGCATTAATCACAACTTTACGTTCTTCGTTTTAGTTCATTTCACGGATTTAATATCCGAGACACATTGCTAAACGTAAAAAAGTTAAGAGGAAATGAAGAAGAAAACCAAAAAAAAAAACAATTTCAATTAATTTTTGTTCTTATTGTAATAATTTATTAACAAAATTGATGTTTGTAATGAAATTTATACAAATCTAGGAACGTATCGAATTTGGCTTTTTTGTGCATGCGCCTGCCGAAAGGTCAGACACTCACACAAATATGAGCGATTCTTTTTAAACATTGTGCCACATTTATAAACATGTAATCACTTGTTGTTTGCGACGGCATGTACCATGTACAAGAGTCAATAATATACAATATTATTAATAGATTGGTAGAAAATAAAAAAAAGAAGAGAGTAGAGTAATAAATAACGCTCATTTCTCTAGAGGTTTGCAATTGAATTGTACACAAATAGTATAACTTTGAGTCAATGCGTGTGATAAGATGGTGGCGCTTTGCGCACGCGCTGAACAACGTTGATAAAACGCTGCCCGATTATGGGGATAAAGTTACATAGATACATGTTACACATTTCTAAAAAATGAAATCATTTCAACACATTTCAACTTGTGCGCAACACAAGCAAATTCATTTCGAACTATTTTTTATGAGTTTCTCTAGAAAATATTGATAAAGGCTTTAGAAATATTGTTGAGACCTTAGAAATTTCGATAAAGTCCTTAGAAATATCGATGAGTCATTAGAAATATCGATGGGTCGTTAAAAATATCGATAAATCCTTAGAAATATCGATAAAGTCCTTCCAAAATATCGATGCGACAATAGAAATATCGATAAGTCCTTAGAAATATCGATAGATTCTTAGAAATATCGATGAGTCCATAGAAATATCGATAAATCCTTAGTAATGTCGACAAAGTCCTTAGAAATATCGACAAGTCCTTACAAATATCGATAAAACTCTAGAAATATCGATAAGTCCTTAGTAATTTCGATAAAGTCCTTAGAAATATCGATAAAGTCCTAAAGGCTTTCCAAAATCAAAATGGCCGACACACACGACGTTCATGCATTCAGCTTTCAGGCATTCGTTCTTTCATTCACGCTTATAATTACAGGCTATTTTCTCTCTCCTAATGAGACATTTGTTCATTTGTTCGCGTCTGTTTTGGCTTGGAGCAGATGAGATTGAGATTAATCTATTTGTAAGTTGACATCCTTGATAGTTTTGACTAAACTAAGAGGAGTCATTTTGGGGTGGTTCAGTTGACAGCGGCTGTCATGGGTGGTTGGAAGGTACCTTGCGTCCGCCGGACAAACCCGAGGAAGTTCCGGAAGGGCAGCTGCATATGGTAGTAGGCACAGTATGGTAATGGGTCCCACATGGCGAAGAGGGCCTCCCTTTTGTCCAAAACGGTCCCAATCAATCGGGTAACCGCCTCGACGCTCGGGTTCTTGATGGTGTCCATGACAGTTTCGTGCATGTAGTACCGGCCGTTTTCTGAGACGATCGGCCCGGAATTCTGACGATTAAAGTGCTTGCAGGGCTTCCAAAGAAGTCTGGGGTGGACACTCGTGTAGCAGATGTAAGGTAACGATACCCCAACGCGGGCGCTGAGTGGTAGAATCGCTCCGGTGTCTTTACAGCAGACCAGTTGGAAGCTGACATGCCCGGTTATGGGTCTCAGTAGGTTTAGTTGGTTGAAGTAGTGGTTGACCCAGGTGTTGACGTCTTTGTTCTCGATTGGGACCAAGCCGTTGTTGGTTTTGTCCAAGCGGCAGGTGACATTGGCGATCACTTTGGATTCCTTGACTGTGGTACAGGTTACAAAGTGTTCTCCTTCGATGTCTTGGACTACTACCCAAGGGCGTTGCTCGCTGATGTCGGCGGGTAGACGTAGTTGGCGTTTGCAAGGAGGGAGGATGATTTTGGCACGTTCCCGGATCCCACAGGCGCCCGCCATGGACATGAAGAACTTTTTGTCGGGACGTACTACGCCGGAATCGTAAAGTTGACCGACTTCATCCTTACTTGCTAAAGTATGAAACGGCGGTGTTTGGATATTGCTCTTTTGGCAGCGTTTGAAAACTTCTAGGATGTCGTCAAGGGCACGTACCTCTTTGATTCCGGGACCGAAACAGGTGCAGCCCAAGAGTTCCAAATGAGGCTTGGCCACCGCATCGTAGTAAGCTGGAGTGGAGGCACTAACAGGGATATAGTAGACTGCATTCTCCTTGTTGACGATCTCACAGAGGGCTCGCACATAGTTCTGTTGCTTCTCGCCGTTCGGTTTGGGAACCGTGTAGAACTTACTCACCGCCGTTGAGAACTTTGACAACGCAAATTGCCCATCAACTTCACAAACCACCACTCTAGCACCAGCGGAATAGAAGTTTCTTGCCAGATGTAGAGCTTGAATCGTACTACCTCCAGAAATCAACACAGTCCTCTTCTTACGAATGTGCTCCGTAGGTGAAGTCATAATCAGCCCAAGAGTCAACTTGAGGATATTCAGGGGAAGTTGTATGACCTGCCAGAAACACCAGACCCACATGGATAACCAAAACATCGGAATCGCCAGGACCAGTTGCTTCCAGGTAGCTGGTAGAATCGCCACTATGATAGCCTTGATCACTTTTAGCAAGAAAAGCGGATACCATCCAATCAGATCCGTCCATATTGACCTCGGAGGTTCCTCTTCAGGCGGGAAGTTCAAAGGGCTTTGACTACGCGAGTCCCGGTAATCCGATTTGATGACAATATGCTCTTGACTCTTGATAGACGATCCGTTCGATGAGGTGCGTCGAATTAACCGTCTCGGTCGCTTCAGGGTATTATCCGGGGATGTTGACATCGGCGACAACGAGGTCGGACTGCCTGGACTATGGAAACCGGAACTTAAACTACCAGACGCACCGGCGTTGAGGCTCTCCGTGCTGGGCCACATGTTTGTCAGGCTTTCGGATGTGCACGCTGGCATGGTGCGCGCCTCTGACTTAAGTTTAAACTTCACTGAATGCACTTAAGTGTTGTTGTTTTTTACCAACAGTTGTATAAGTTATCAAGTATTATTAGGAAGACACTTCCAAGCATTAGCACTGCGTATTGCTGACTTTGTTGACTGACTGACATTCAGTTCGATGTGAGTAAGTGACTTAAGTCCGTCGACGGGCAGCGGACATTGAATAAACTTGATGGAGACGCGCACGTCGCTTTTATTCAGCGTACGGTTGCACTCTGAACCGTCGGAATCCCCTCCCACTCCCTTCGGCGCCCGTCTCATCATCATTGAGTCGTGTGCCAAAGTAACACGCTGATTGTGAGAGAGTGTATACCGAAAGCCCGAAATTTTATTGCCTTTGTTGACTTTTCAAGTACGGTTGACCGCACCTTCATTGTTAAGTTATTCGTTTACAACACCGAAAAAATAATATGCGCACTGGGTGTTGCAAACCCGGTTTTTCTACCTGGCGGCGCTATTAAAAGAGAGACTGTCCTATCGCGCTCTTTTTCGCTACCACCCGGCATTGAACAGTGCGTCTCCAGCCGCTGTACCACGCGCGTATCTTTGCTTCGTGGTTTCTTTCTAAGAAAGATATGCCAGGTACAAGATATGGTGCAGCCTTGGCGCTCTCGCATCGAATATATTGTACACATCTTTCTTAGCGGTTGGAACATCAACATTCAGTAATCTTAATTAAATGAAACTCCGAAATTCGTATGATTTTTTTGGTTTTACAATTTTATAGCCCCAATAGTGTTTTCGGGGATATGGGCATGTCCCATTGTGAGTACTCTACGCACCGTGTAGCCGAGCGCAAAGTACCTTGGCAAATAAACTGCACGCTGATAAAAGACAAGCGGCGATGATTGCGATGTAAATGTTTGGTTGCGCGGTGTTGTGCGTACCTTTACGGCTACCTGAACCAAACTATCAGTACAATGGTTTGAAACAACAGAAATCGGTCAAAAACATTAGTGCGCGCGCTCGATTTTTACTCATTTTAGGTGCATTTTAAAATTAATTTTAAGTATATTAAATATTAAGTTATCAGCATGAAACAAGTGATAAACTATTTTTTGACTATTCTACTTTAATATAATATGTAAATTGTTTCAATCCGTTCTCAATAAGTCCGGCAATTCTGGCGTTTTAAAAGACTACATTACGAAAACTTTATTTTCAACTTAAATAGGTTTTTTTACCCTTATCCCTTTTGCGGGTTAGATGCCATATATATCAAATTGTTCCTCATTTCATATACTATCATATGGTGTAATCATTTTTCTGATTATTTTTGTGGGAATTTAGATTTTGACGGGTGTATAATTAAAATCATGGTTTCAGTCAAAAATATTTGCATGCGCTCGATGTTACTCACTTTTAGGTTCACTTTAAAATCAATTTTACATATATTAAAAATTAAATTATTAACGTGGAACAAGTAACAAATTATTCCTCGACTCTTCTACTTTAATATGATGTAATTATCTTAACATGTTCTTGACATTCAATTCAAAAAAACGAAATTCCCACCGAATTATTCAGGAAAATGATTATACCATATGAAAGTACATAAAACAAGGAATAATTCAACATATGAGACATCAATCCCGCCGATCAGATAAGGGTGAATAACTCAATTGAAGTTGCAAACGACGTTTAGATAAAATAGTGTCTTTTAAAACATCATAATTGAATGATTTATCAACGGATTCAGATAATTTTCAACTCATATTAAAGTAGAAGAGTTGAGGAATAATTGGTTATTAGTTTCATCTCGATATTTTAATATTTAGTATATTTAAAGTTGCACCTCCAAATAAGTTAATCACTCTCGCAAATCTTGTCGATTGAAATCATGTTTTTATTTCTAAACTCATCAAAATCGAAACTCTCAAAAAAATAATCAACAAAATGTTTATACCATATGATAGTACATGAAATAAGGAACAATTTGATATATGTGGCATCAACTCCACCGATCGGAAAAGGGCGAAAAACCCTTATTGAAGTTGACATCGAATTTTTTAGTGTCATTTAAAACGTCATAATTGAATAATTTATCAATAAATTGAGATACTATTTATAACGTAATTAAAGTAGAAGAGTTGGGGAATAATTTGTTAGTTTTTCCATGTTGATAGCTTAATATTTAATATACCTAAAATACAATTGAAATTGCATTTCAAAACGAGTAAATTAAAGACGCGCGTAAATCTTTTTGGCCGATTTCCGTCACTTTAAGCCACTGCGCGTCGTAAACTAGTTTTAAGTCACTTCTTTCTTTGGCTAAACGGCAGTTAAACGACATTCTTTGTCATCTTTGCTGCTGGTCGATTGTCAACATGTCTATACCACAATATGAATCGAAGTTTTGTCGACTTTTGTCGAACTCAACTTGAGTAAAGTGGTCAAACGTCCACAACGGAAAGTAAAAGGACAGTTTAACGACGGCTTATTATTTTAATTACGCTCTCGAGTGCAAAGTTTAGAGGTTTTTCGGGCGCTCCAAGTTGTTTTTGGTGGCATTTTAAAACATTGCGCTTGCCTCTTAATTGGCTGGTTATATAATGTGCATTCGCAGTGGGATTTTCGGTATGGTAACAACTTAATTGGCAATCGGTTACTGCAACAGTCCGGTTTCAAGACTGATAAAGCGCGGCGATATCCGCATACATACGACTGTGTTGCCTTTTCAATCGCTAATTAGATGAGTCGATGATAGCAGTCGGAATTAGCCAGTTTCTGCCATTTCTCTGTAATTAATTACAACCTTTTTTGATTGTTTACTTTGGTTTTCTGAAGTTTGTTTTCAATTAATTAACCACGTTAAATGCAATCTATTCGATTCCTTAGAGTTATCTATTGCTTATTTATTTATCTATTCATTATTTATTAAAAAAAAGTTCATTCAATTAGTTTCTAAGTGCATAAATTCATTTTAATTACACAAAATGCATTAAATGCTATTTGATATTCATATCTTTAAAATGGCAACTAGTTTAAGAAAAGAAAACTAGTATATTAATTTGTATATTTATAGATTAAATAAGTGTTTTCGTAAGCTTAACAAAAGTAATTGTAAGTGGAACGTGATAGGAACATCTACATTACTTACACCAGTGATTCTCGATCATTTTGATTAGAAATTCTTCAAGCGTGCTACGAATTTTTAGAATATACATCTATACAAAGTTGCTTACCACTTTTGGGCACTTTCCTTTCCTCCAGGGAGATTCCCCCGTTCCAATTGAGTAAAATTTGTTACTTTATTAACATCGTCTAGTGTTCGTTACTCAAACCCAGTTTAGGGATCGCTGCTTTAGATTCTATAAGCACTTTCAACTGTTTGTTTTGGTAGGTAAATCAATCATTTGCTCTTGAATTAACCTTACATGTAATACCACTTATTAATTCGGATTAAATTGTTTTCTTTTTTTGTACAATTAAATAGTAAAATTGTTCAAAGTACAAAAGTGTGTATGTGTGTTGAAATGTATGTGTGTGTATCTATGTATGTGAGACAAAATGTGTGTGTGTGTGTGTTTGTGTATGTCGAAATGTGTGGGTATGTTTGGGTTCAAATTGTGGTGAGTGTGTCGAAATGTGTGTGTGTGTGTGTGTGTGTTTGACGAAATGTGTGTGTATGTGTGGGAGTCGAAATGTGAGGGTGTGTGTGTGTGTGTCGAAATGTGTGGGTGTGTTTGGGTTCAAATTGGTGAGGAAATGTGTGTATGTGTGTGTCTCGAAATGTGCATGTGTGAGAGTCGAAATATGTGGGTGTGTTTGTGTTCAAATTGGTGAGTAAATGTGTTTGTCTGTGTGTGACGGAATGTGTGTGTGTATTTATATGTGCGAGTGTTTTCGAGTGTTTAAAAAACGTTGGTGGATAAACAGGTGTGTAGGTATGTGTGTGGGTGTGTTGACGCAATGTGTGTGTGTGTGTGTGTCGAAATGTGTGTGTGTGTCGAAATGTGTGTGTGTGTGTGTGTGTGTCGAAATGTGTTTGTGTGTGTTTGAGGAAATGTGTATGTGTCTGTGTGTCGAAATGTGTGTGTGTGTGTGTGTGAGTCGAAATTGGTGGGTGCGTCTTTGTTCAAATTGGTGAGGAAATGTGTGTATCGAAATGTGTGTTTGTGACGAAATGTGTGTGTATGTCGAAAAGTGTCAAACAACAACAAAAATTGTTGAAAATCACTGGTCTAACCCTGTGATTCCAAACTTTTTTTGTAATTCCCTTGACGTTAATCCACTTTCTGTTATTTAATTTTTATTCACAATGATAATATCTCAATTCTGATAACCTGGTTTATGCTCAAATAAAATGCATGTATTAATTCCTTTTACCCTCTCTCTCCCCCGCAAAAACGGAAAACATATTAAATATAGATGATAAAACTCTGAATCGTCACAACATAAGGAGGAAATGCGATCAGCCCGTGTAATTTAATGGAAAAGTCGTGGTGGAAAATTCGAAAAACGGGAACGATAGTGGTGGTGGCGGCGGTGTGCGTCGGTACCAGTCACCGCGAACATGTGGCAAGTCGTCCGCCCCCGTTCCTCTAGGCTGGCGACGGCATGAAATGAAAGCATGCAAATGTGGAGGATCACGTTTACGATGCTTCATCCCCAAATGCGAGCGTGGCGCATGAGTTATATGCCGGCGCGCATGTTTTATGTCCCACATTTCGAAATTTGTTATTTTCGTTAGATTCGTCGGCGGGCGGATCGACGAAGACCGCGACTACCTGCCTACATAATTATTATTTACATGTCGTTGGTCGTATTAGCTGCGACCGTGTGCGCGCCCACAGAAACAGATTTCGCTGTAATTTGATTGTTTATTGCCCCAAATGATATGTCTATCTGCCCACCGGGAATAGGGAGTTATTATGGTTTTCAAACAGGTTAAATCCGAAGCGTTTGTGAACAATGGCGGATGCTTTTTTGGGTAATTGAGAAAGTGTGTAATTGGGTTTTAAAATTGATGTTAAATTGCGTAATAGGGGATAGAATGGATGGAATTGCATAATTCGTATGCGAGGTGATGGAAACTAACATGTTTTGCGTCATACTGTTTTCGAAGGGTGAACACAGTTTTGTTGAGAGTTTTAAGCTGCGTTAACGTCGACTTACATTTGGAGGGTCAAAGGACGACCACGACCTACTTTGTTTGAAATTTGGTTGTCGTGAAGCCTTGGCCTAGAACAATACGTGCTACAGTGAAACGACGGATCGCTATTAATTGGCCACCGCGATAAATTGACCGCGGTGAAGTGACCGCGATGAAAAAGTTTTTTTTATTCCTCGTTTTTTAGAATCCTCCAAGGACACTAGTTGATTTGAAACAACATCCGCGATGAAATAGACTAAATAACTCCAGAAAACTATTATTATTCTAGTCATTTTTAAACGAATTAATTAAATGGTACGATTTATAAAATGTGGAATATAAGTTACATAACCTTTCTATTTTTTATTTTTCGGTTTTTCTATTATTTTTTTCGGTGTTGTAAATGATTAATTTAACAATGAAGGTGCGATCATCCGTACTTGAAAAGGGGATAAGTCAGTTTCGGACTTTCGGTATGCAGCCCGCTAAACTCGACAAAGCCGTTTGGACAAGGCCACGCGATTTTAAAATCTCGAGCACTACATATACATATTCTACAAGCACTCCATTAGTCAACTTCTCATTAAAACGGTAAAAAAAAAGCAAACGCGTTTTTTTTGTTTCTAACCTGGAAATTTTACAATTTTCTACATTTTATATTTTCTACAAAGTGCAGTTATGAACACATACTTTTAAATTTACCGACAAGCATCTGCCATGCATCCGAAATAGATATTTAATTATGTTTATGCGAATTTATAGCGTCGTACACATAAATATTATTCAATTGCAACAGCATCGGTGAATAATGTATATGTAATGTCATAGGTTATTCACGATCAGTGTTCAATATCTGTTTATCGGCAATTATATGCAGTTAAAAAATCGGCAAATTTTATTTTATACATGCTTTCAATATTTCGAAAAACAAATTAATATTGCCATATTTAAATTGATTATTTTACTATTTATTTAATGTATTCGGTCAGCAGACCTGGCCATCGACCTTCACTGGTCCTTCAGCCTGGATACATACATATGATTTTATTTTATTGTGTTTTGTATATATTACATGTTATTGTGATTTTTGTTATTGGTTTTTGTGATGTTGTTGTTATTGTTGTGTTGTTGATGTGGTGTTTTGTTGGGTGTGAGTGAAGTGCATTTTTATGTTGCAGGTGGATTCTTCTTGTGTGTTGTGGGTTGCGCATTGCGATTGTTGTGACTTTATCGGTGTGGCGGTTTTATTAACGTGAATTTTTCGTGTGAATTTTGAATGTGAATAAAGTAAATGAGTGATTTTGGGGGCACCCCACTAGCGTGAATTTATTATTATAAATTCACACTAGTGGGGTGCCCACCCCGAGGACTCGAACCCCGTCCTCCTATGTGCTAAACAGATGCTTTTACCACTAGGCTGCTCAGGTGGGCTTTATTTTACTATTATAAGAGTTTTTTGATAGTTTTATAATATAGTAATACCGTTGCTATTAGCAGTCAAAAGTCGTTTCTCTTTGACTTTTGGCTGCTAATAGCATATAGAAAGGCATACTTTACTGTTGGTGAGTATTTCTTCTGTCTTCTGCAACAAGTATGAAGCCGATTGGTTTTTGTTATTTAATGTCATTTCATCCGTGATTGGGACCACGCACAGATATGTGATATGAGCATATGTGAGTGGGTATGCACATCGCTAACCCCGTCCGATGGACCTATGCACTTTGTACGCCGACTTAATCGCGGTCGGGCGGGTTTCGAACACGGCGCGGGCGGCGGCGTACAGTGGTTTAAAACGACTGTAATCCGCCAAAAACATTTGATTTACTCATTTTGAGGCACATTTTGAAATATATTTTAAATATATTAAATATTAAGCTATCAACATGAAACAAGCAGGAAAATGTTCCTCAACACTTCTACTTTAATCTGATATAAATATTATCTGCATCGGTTCATGAAATGTCAGTCATTTATGACGTTTTAAAAGACATAATTTTATGGAGACTTTGTTTTCACCTTCAATGTGCATTTTCCACTCTTATCCGTTCTCGGGGGTTGTTGCCACATATATCAAATTGTTCCTGATTCAATGTATTTTCATATGGTATAAATATGTCCCTTATTAGGACACTGGAAATTTCGATTTCGCCGGAAAACATGGTTTCACTATATAGAAAATCTACATTGAAGCTGAAAACGAAGTTTTCATAAAAATATGTCTGCTAAAACGCCAAAAATGACTGACTTATCATGAACCGATCTGGATAATATTTATAGCAGATTAAAGTAGAAGAGTGAAGGAACATTTTTCTACTTGTTTCATATTGATAGCTTAATATTTAATATACTTAAAATATATTTTAAAATGTGCCTCAAATTGTGTAAATCGAACGTGCGAGCACGCAAATGTTTTTGGCGGATTATAGTCGTTTCAAATCACTGTGCGGCAGCGAGGCAGCAACAAAATGCGAATGCCAATGTACGCATTTTGTAAATATAACATTAAATTGACACAAACAAACGTTTAAAACCCTCCACGTCCGGTCACTTTTCTGGCGCGTGCCGGCCACGCAATGGTCAGTCGTGCACAACAATGTATTAGACAACAATAGATTTACTGCTTTGGCGCCGGCTCTCCTTATACGCGTTACCAAAAACAACCTGTCCGCTAGGGGCTCTAAAAGTATAGAGCCTTATAGTGCGGTTTCACGGTTTATGACCTAAAAGTTATTTAGACAAAATCATCTTCAGCGGAATAGGGGTACTCGAAACCTATTGCACAATTTTCATCCGAGGACGATTTATTAGGTTTTTATGAAGGGTCATGGCGTTCCATCTTCCATCTCTATACTTGAAATAGAGCGGAGAAGACACTTTTCAGCGTTTCTAATCGTACATTGTATATAATGTACATTAATGCGACGGCAATACCGCGGATAAAGCAGGTGATATCATACTTGTTTGTGTGTTTCTTGGCAACATGTTACGCGACATTGCCGATGCATTGATGTACATTGCTTTATATCTAGTATAGCTCGGCGCCACGCTAGCGTTTTTTTTCGCTGACAATGAGCGATCATCTGCGCTTCGTTGGATTGCATTCGTATAGCACTATCTCAGTCGTAAAACCGCTCATAAACTTCGGGCTCGAAGAAAGTCAAGTGGCTCTATTATATTCTTTGTTAACTTTGTTTCGAGAGAATGCGCACCACCGAGTCAAATACTTTCGGCATAACGAACACCACCTGCGAAGATCAAAATATGTTTTCAAGACTAAACCTTAGGAAAAAATGCGACCTAGCACAAAATGCCAACTATCCTGGTAAATATATTTTCACGATCTGAATTTCACGATAATAATCAATAATGTTTCATGTTTGTTAGTGCTTAAGACAAATCAAAATACGAAGACACAGAACCAAGGCATTTTTAACATTTTCCCTATACACCCTGTAAAACGCAATAAAAACAACAATGCACCAAACAAAAACAACCCTAACAAAGACCAAGAAAATAGGTTACTGTTATAAACACAAAATACAAAAGCTTCTTTTCCTTTCACATCAAAATGATTAATATCGACTCTTTGTTATAAGCATCATCGCTATTCTAATTTTGAAATTTTCATAGTCAATCGACGAGTTTGATCGCGATCCTCTGGACTTTAGTCCAACCTCTACATTCGTACGGGTTAGATGTTCTGATAACCGACAAAATTCTCTCGAAATCTTGACTCAATTTGATTGAAATCATCACGATTAAACTCACTCAAAAAAAAGTTACATATTGTAACGAAACGAAAATTACATATTGTTTTACAAACGTCGAGAATGTCGAGTGTTTGTTGCGTCTGGCGCGCTGCCAAAATCAAGTGCATCTCGCCGGTGATAACACAGTGATTACAGAGAGTCGAGTTGAATTAAAAGCGCATAAAGTTTAAAGTGATAAGCGTTGACCGGAGAGTGATAATGTCGACGTTTTGCTGGAATGTGCCGCGATCACGGCGCACACTCTATGTACCATCCAATGATTGCAGGTTGAAAAATAACGAAATGTATTCTGAAACTGAACTTACCGAATGTGGTGAACGTGGCGACGTTGAACACGTTGATTTTAGGCCGAATTATGGCGGGAATAACGAGGCTAGTGGTTATGGTTACCAGGTTGGGGTTGGGGTTGGTGGGGCGAACGAAGTTTCCACCGTTGGTTGTTCTACCGGTGGGTTCAGAACGTCTACCGCCGGCTTGGGTGACGCGTCTCTATCGCCAAACACTGCTGATATCTTTATTAACACTGAGAACGTTACTAACCACACGAATATTCAACATAACCTCGGTTATAATCTCTCGAACTGTTTGCAACTATCGAAACTGTCAAATTTGGATCAACTGTCAAATCTGTCAAATTTGCCAAACTTGTCAAATCAATCAAATAAAGAAAAAGTTAACAGTACAGATCATCCTGGACTATATGCAACCAAATATACATCAAACATACAATGTTCTACTAATATCACTTTAAACGAACAAACAAACCTAAAGTGTCTTAGTAAATCTTGCGGCGATCTTCAAACGAATTCTGAAGGGTTTGGAGATTGTGGGATAATGCCAAGAGTGAGTTGCATATATTTAATGCAAAAGAAAAAACAAAAACATGCATTTCCGTCAAAAAATAACAAAAGGAAAAAACAAAAGACAACTTGAAAGAAATGCATAGTTTCTGTTTGTTTTTAGTTTGTCTGACTTCTCTCTGCTTTGTTTTGTTGCACATGTTTGTATGCTGCATTTCTTTGATTTGTGCACTACACCCACTGAAAGTTACCAAACACACGAATATTTAACCTAACCTCAGTTATAATCCCTCGAACTGATCATCTTGGAATATATGCAACCAAATATATACCAATCACACATGATTTTATGATTGAAAAATAACGAAATGTCTTCTGAAACTGAACTTACCGAATGTGGTGATTGTGGGCGTTGTGGTGAACGTGGTGACGTTGAACACGTTGATTTTAGGATGAGTTATGGCGGTAATAATGAGGATAATAGTTATGGTTACCAGGTTGGGGTTAGGGTTGGTGAGGCGAACGAAGTTTCCACCGTTGGTTGTCCTACCGGTGGATTCAGAACGTCTACCGCCGGTTTGGGTGACGCGTCTCTCTCGCCAAACACTGCTGATATCTTTTTTCACACTGAGAAAGTTACTAAACACGCGAATATTCAATATAACCTCAGTTATAATCTCTCGAACTGTTTACAACTGTCGAATCTGTCAAATTTGGACCAACTGTTAAAATTGTCAAATCTGTCAAATTTTTCAAATCATACAGATCATCCTGGAGTATATGCAACCAAATATACACCAAACACACATGATTCTACTAATATCCCTAGTTTAATCGAACAATCCAACACTAAGTGGCTTAGTAAATCCTGCGGCGATCTTAAAACGAATTTTGAAGGTTTTGAAGATTGTCAGTATCCCACAAGAGTGAGTTTCATATGTTTATAAAAAACATGGATTCCTATCAAAGAAAAAAATATCAGAAAATTAGAAAAAAATACATGTTTTCAGCTAGTTTTCTGTTTGATTCCTTTCTACTTTATTGCACATGCTTTATTGCATTGTATTACATGTTTGTATGCTGCATTTCATTGATTTGCACACTGCACTGTGATATAAATAGAAAATTAGGACGAAATTTGCATATTTTTCTTTCCACAAACACCTCCGTTGGTATATAGACTTGTAGTTAGGGTTCGTTGAGTTCATACGACTAATAGACACCTTTCGCAGATTGTTTGTGGGGTTTTTATTGAAGTGAGGTGAATTGAAGAGGGTTTGTTTGTGGGGTGAGTTCGAAAACGCCAGATGTTTGTGGTTTTCGTGTGGAGATAATGCTGATTTAATTGGTTTAACTGATGTGTAACTTGATAAAAACGTATGTGTAGGTTTAGAAAACGATTGTACTTATGTTGTAATTTAAAAATATTAAAAAAGTGTATATGTCGCAATAGGTTATGTAAAAATTAGCTAAATAATCTTGCTTTGAAACGATAATATTGTTAATTAAATTGTAGAAGGTCAAATATTTTCAGGTAAATATCTGGATTTTTGTAATATTGTTAGTTTAATACTCTCTAAAGAGGCTTTTCGTACGCATTGAAATGCGGTTTTTGCACACCATAAGACTTGTGAAAACAATAGTTTTGGAGTCTACCTCGAAACCCCGAAACCTTTATTACCACTCTTGACTTTTCAAGTACGGTTGACCGCATCTTCATTGTTAAGTTAATCGTTTACAACACCGAAAAAATAATTTCGTTCGACAGTTCGTCCCTTCGTCCGAGCTGAACTTGTCACGTCAGCGCCGGTCTAGCCAATAAGTCCGAAACTAGCTTAAGTCGTAAATTCCATAATCATACGTCTTAAACAGGGGGGCGCCCCTTCGATCACGAGATTCGGATATATACTATAATTTTCTTAAAATATAGAATATATAGAATACTTAATAAATTGCCATGAATAATCTAACTTAACTATGAATACGAGGTCATAAAATGCATATATTGTTTGTAATGTGTTATCACACATAATTATTTAATAACGATAATTATTTAATAAGATATGTGAGATAGATCTTATTGCTTAGACTAACTAATAAATTAATAATAATAATTAACTAAACTAAATCAATTATTAGTATTAATTCATCAAATACCACCCGAAAGAAACAAACAAACATTTGTGGAGATAATTATAGATAATTCCTGTTTAATTAATAGCATTAATTACATAATTTTTGTACAATTATGATATCGGCAGACAGGGAGAGCGTGTGTAGGAATTGTTGATTTGTTTGAATGAGACATCGACGTATCACGAGGAAATTCGGTGATTGCGTTGCGAAGATGGTACTTTAACCCACAAAAAAGCGTAATTCCGCTGCTAATGCGCGTTATTTATGCTTTTTTTTTAGATGGACTATGTTGCGATTATCGCTAGACGTGTATGTAGACATAGACCTACTGAAACATGTGCTTATGGCGTGCCTGTTTAGTGGGACGCTTCCTGAAATTAAACAGAGTGGAGTACAAGAGAATAGAATACTTTAAAACAAATCAAAAATCATAAATTTGCAATTAATTTAATTTAATATTAATAAAACTGAATGAGTTATTATTTTATCTACCGATAGATGCCAAACACAATGTGATTTTATGGAGAGTCGAGTAATCTTTTTACTTGTTTTTTTTTCTGATTCCATATGGGGTGTTGAGGGGGACCCCCTGCCTAAAGACACGAGTATGTTTTGATAAAGAAGTTGTGTATGGTTTATATGAAAAAATACTGATAGATAATGTGAAAAACGAGCTTTATCGAAAAATATAATGGGTTTTTGTGAAAGAAAACGTAGTTAAACAGAATAAAAATAATCGCGGTTTATAATATGAATGAGTTATTGTTTTATCTACTGATAGATGCCAAACACAATATGATTTTATGGAGTATCGAAGTAATCTTTTTACGGCTTATTTTAAATGAAATACATTTTATTGAAAAAGTAGATAAAAATTGATTTTTCTTATTCCATATGGAGTGTAGGGGGGGACCCCTTGTCTAAATAAACCTGTATCTGTTGATAAAGAAGTTGTGTAAGGTTTATATTAAAAAATACTGACAGATAATGTGAAAAACGAGCTTTATCGAAAAGTATAATGGGTTTTAGTGAAAGAGAACATAAATAAACAGAATAAAAATAATCATGGTTTTTATAATATGAATGAGTTATTATTTGATCTACTGATAGATGCCAAACACAATATGATTTTATGAAGCGCAGAAGTAATCTTTTTACGGCTTATTTTAAATAAAATACATTTGATTGAAAAAGTAGATAAAAATTGATTTTTCTTATTCCATATGGGGAGTAGGGGGGGGGAGCCCTTGCCTAAAGATACCAGTATGTTTTGATAAAGAAGTTGTGTTGTGTTTATATGAAAAAATACTAACAGATAATGTGGTAAACGACGTTTTTAGAAAAGTAAAATTTAGTGAAAGAAAACGCAATTAAATAGAATAAAAATAATCACGGTTCATAATATGAATGAGTTATTATTTTATCTACTGATAGATGCCAAACACAATATGATTTTATGGAGTATCGAAGTAATCTTTTTACGGGTTATTTTAAACATTGTTTTTTTCTGATTCCATATGGGGTATAAGGGGGGACCCCTTGCCTAAAGATACCAGTATGTTTTGTTGAACAAGTTGTGTTGGATTTATATGAAAAAATACTGAGAGATAATGAGGAAAACGTGCTTTATCGAAAAGTAAAATGGGTTTTAGTGAAGGAGAACATAGTTAAACAGACTAAAAATAATCATCGGTTATAATAGGTCAAGATAAATGTAATGAAAGTATAAAAAACAATTATGTCACTAGCTACTTTCAGATCGACATCGCGGATTCGCGGATACGCGAATATTGTCACGTTGTCAAGTCGGGCGTCGGGCGGTATCACTTGAACGAAATTCTAACCGATTTATTAGACTACCCGAATAAAATATCAACGTAATAACAAACTCGTAATAATTAATTTCCGCTCGGGCTCCGGCTACGACTACGGCTGGTGCAACATAGCAACCGTATTGATTCACATTTCCAGGCGAACTTAAAAAAAATGAGGCGATCAGATCAAATGAATCACATTTACGCGATTTCGTACGCTTTCGGGTGTGGACTTTGGGCGCAAAAAGTCAAAAGTGTCATCATATAAGTAAGCACGAGGAATGTCCAGCCAAAATATATCTGTTTACACAACGCCAATGTCACTAGTAAAATTATGTTTTGCTTGCCCAATTTCAAGTCTAAGCACTAATTAATCAATGATTATAAATTAATGCTATACGATTTCCCGTGGGCAACAATGCAACAAAGAAAGGAATAGGGCTACTCGAAATCTATTGTTATATGAAGAGATATCGAAGATATTCGTGACGACCGTTTATTAGGTATTTATGGTGGTATCTGGGGGCGTTAAACCAGAGAGTGCAGTAAAACAGCGGTGCGGCGGCGAGCTATAAAGTTTCGGGGTTTCGGGGTAGACTCCAATATCTAGGAGTCTACCCCGA
>JAODAC010059014.1:0-52133 GCA_027575185.1 Mimaenictus wilsoni
TATATATTGGTATATACATATTGGTGTGGAAGCAATGATCTTGAAGGGTGTCAAATTCTAAAGGGTGTAGTCTGTATCCCAACACGCTATGTAAGATTTTTAAGTGGGTTGTAATACCAGTTTCTTAGTTCTAGCACGATCCACTTTCTTGTCGCGAAATGCATACAATTAACTCTGGCTCTAATATTATTAACATACAGTTATGAAATAAGCATCTACTTATATCTAATTAAGTAATTTTTTCAAACGAAGATCATTAATATTAAAACATGATTAACCAAGCCCCTACATGGAAATGGCAGTTCTTACAATTTGCAAACGTGCCACCATGAAAGTTGTCGTCAACCTCACGTCCGTTAACTATCAATTTATCATCATAGTCACGTATTGCAATGCCGTCGCATCGTTGCGACGATGTTTCTACTTTTAATTGCTTGCCTTGTTCCTAGCATATTAATACTTTGCAAATTCTACTTATTCTGTGCAAATTTAGTTGATTATTGAATATTCTAACCTCAAATTCATAAACTATAACTTGTTATAACGTAAAAACGTGGAATTTCTGAATCTATGACACATTTTCAGTTAATCAAACATGGAATATTAATTATCACGTGTGCATGTTCAACCATTCATAACATGATTCAAACATGACTTAAGTAAGCATGTAATTACTGTATCATTGAAGTAGAAAACTTAAGTAGCTGATCAATGACTATCCACTCAAGTGCTCAATCAATCCACATCAATAGTATTCAAATGAATGGGCGTGAAAATCATCAACTTTTT
Organism: Mimaenictus wilsoni; assembly: GCA_027575185.1. Classification (NCBI taxonomy): domain Eukaryota; kingdom Metazoa; phylum Arthropoda; class Insecta; order Coleoptera; family Staphylinidae; genus Mimaenictus; species Mimaenictus wilsoni. The sequence continues at coordinate 790 of JAODAC010059014.1, forward strand.
AGTTTTCACTTTCACCTTCTCCTTCTTTTTTCCTTTTCTCTGTTTTCTCATTCCGATTCATTCTCTACCACTATATTTTTCTTATGAAATATTTGACAGATCTAATCTTAACGCCATTCACTCTTTACCATACTGGAGAGTTACGAGATAAGCATTTGCCCATTCGCGTCGAAAAGTCAAAGCCGATGCCGCCGGTAGGCAACATCAACAAAGTAATAACGAGGCACGAAACATAATTATGTTAAACAGCCAAATAGCCACATGTGGCGCATAGACTATGAAAATAAAGGTCACTTCTTGGTGTCTTGGTTGGTTTGCTAGTAAACGACCGACACTATAGTGCCCAAGGTTACACTCGAGCAGAGGTAATGTTATATGTTACTATGTTACCATCGAACATGCTAACCATAGGTACCAAGCGCATGTGTATATGTATGTGTGTGGATGTATTACCTCATCCTTCGGCTTGCACTCACGTAATCTCGGCTCTTACTTAAAGATTGAGTAACATTTCCATTCATAACATGCGTATATACTTTGCAGACACTGCAAGATATTGTTTAATCGGTGTTTCTCAAAATGTATTTTTATTTTCTTCCGTGGCCTATGGCGGAGTTCGACAAACATATTTAGCCAAAGACCCAAATATGAACTGTACACAAAATTAGGGGGGGAAATCTGCGTGTTTAGTAAACTTGTATTATATTAAATTTTATTGCACCAGTGCTACACTAAATAAAACTAAATTTCATAGAGGATAAAGGAAATAATTTATCAAAATAAGATGCAATTGTTTTCTTACCAAGTTTTTTAAATAAAAATATTATTGTGTCTTCCGTGCCAAAGCCGCACTTAAAGAGCAAAAGAGCCACATGCATCTCTGCAGCTTCGACCACTATGGCTATAGCATCAGAACCCAGAAGTTCTCGAACTTAAAGTAGATGCACCACTTTGGTTATAAATTTTGAAGTCCTCATGTTCTATAAAATATACTCCTTTCATTTTTCGAGGCAATCCAAGATAATATCGACAATCCAATGATATTGACAATATATTATTATTATTCTACAACCTCTTCTACTACATAGTGGTGGTGTAAGGGTGTAACTTTCACCCGGCCCGATCCGGTCTCGCTACTGATGGTACTGCTCTGAACTATTGTGCATATGGGTTTTTCCGGGGACCGTTGCAAGCGAATCGCCCAATGTTCGTTCGCGTTTTTACCGCGAAATCAGAAGTTCGCGGACGGCGCCGCAGCTGCTTATTGAGTGGCGAAACCAATGGTCACCCATCCAACGCCTAGCTACGTCCGACGATGCTTAACTGCAGTGATCTAATGAGCACTGAGCTCTACAAAGCGGCAAGCCGCCGCTTATTGACAATATAATATATCAGAATAGTTTGTGGGGATCACCCCTCCTTGCTGTCCAATCATGGATCCGGATAACTTTGGTCCTAATGTTTCTGAGCGACTCCCCCTTATACATATATCTTCAAATGTACCCAGAGAGGCCTCATTAACCACAATTAAAAGCAAAGATACAAAGCTAACATAAATACAGTCCCGCCAAATGTCGATTACACCGTTGTTCGATGATTGCTAACCACAAGGTCCCAGATTCGATTCCCGTTTTGAAGAATTTCTTTGGGTCATAATTAATATAAGTTGTCAAAACAGGAAAGTAAAAAAGCACAGTTTGAGGACTGCCTTCTTTCAATAAATCTCAAATCTAATTTAAACTTGAACAGCGATATTTCAACGTCGATAGCTAATAAATTCTGTTTTCTTTTCCATTTCAGATGAATCCATCCACGCACTCCTCCACTAGAGTAATCGACGCAATGATGTAATCTCCACGCGTCCATTTCGAAATCTAACCTCTCTCCAGTGCTAGTCCCTAGTGTAGAAATTACCTACTAAGTAATCCTACACCCAGATTTTATTTTCTATTATTTTTATTATAAATTAGTTTAAATTACTTTAAAACCATCGCGAAAATGAAGTATGTGAACACGAATCTCATAACGCTAAAATGCGTTATATTCCTCTTCTTTGGCGGTCTCGGCTGTTTATTCCCTTTCCTCCCAATGCACATGACCGCCAAAGGTCTCACCCTCGACGAGTCCAAAACCATCTCGATCGTCGCTCCTTGTATTGCACTTCTTGGCCCAGCAATAGCAGGTCCACTGGCTGATAAACTCGCTGGTGGTGCTTCCGGTGGGGGTAATCAGCGTAGCAAAACCGGACGATACCTGCGCGTCATGATCGCTATCTGCCTTATCATGGCCGCCATTTTGTATTGGATGTTAATGTTGGTGCCAGTTATTGTAAGTTATAAAAGTTTGAAGAAAACATTGAAGACCTTAAAGAAAGAAAATGGTGATCAGGGATTGGTTAATACATGTGTGTTTATTTATAGGTCCGAAGCCCTCCAAATGTGATATTTACTTGCGACCAACAGGGTGGAATGGTCCTGCAGGAGCGTTGCAACACCGAGCAGATATGCCACGAGTGGGATCCGGACAAGCGAGGTTCCTTATTTGTTTCGAACTGTCGGTTCACCTGCTCGACCGATTTAGATTGGGAGATTGATTCCCCGACGACAATCTTCCCGGATCAGGATGAAAGTCCTGAGGAGGACCTTGATGATAATGATTATAACGAAAATGATATTCCAGTTGAGGATAATGATCATAATGTAAGGAATAGGATTTTTTAATTAATCTTTGTTTTAATCCCCACTACCTAACCTAACGTAGAAACTTGTGTAGAAAATTCGATTTAATTTATGAAGAGGTTCCTCTGGGAAGATTTGTTTTTAAATATTTATATTCGATGTAATTCATTCAGGATCATCAGCGTCATTATCTCCTAATAAACCTGATTCAGATATCTGTGGGTGACTTGGGGAAGTACTGAATCAAAACCTCAAGTTCTGTGATCCTTCTGATCCAACCCACACTACGCACTATCATGTACACTTTTTATGCAGGCAATACTTGTATCCGCTTGAACTCTGGTTTAGGAAGTTTTCAATAATCCGGAATCACCATATTTGTTCTTACACAGTTCTTCTTTCCTCTTACCCGGTCAATACCTTCTCTGTTTCTCCCATACCTGTTGTTAGTGTTGTTTTTTAGAGTCCCACAGTCTCGGCACTACTGTTTTACGATCCTCCCTGCTTGAATACAGTTCCTGCAGATTCACATCTAACCTCCAATACCCCATTCATATCTGTCCAACATCATGCCTAACCTCTCTTTCCCTTCATATTCGAGATAATAAAATCAAAGAAATCTGCTCTAATCTTATATCAAAACGTACAAAGTCGTACAAGACTAATTACCGGTTACTTTTTACCTGTTTGGAATTAAATTTATCTAACCTATCAATGTCCACACGATGATAATAACGTTTAAATCAACAAAATTTAAACTGACAACTTCTAATAATTTCCTTAACCTCAATTTTATTCCTTATACTCAAACCTTTAACCTTTAAAATAAGTGAAACTATTCTAGAATCCAAAATATAACTTTAATGTGATTTTTCTAAACAGAAAGCACAGGAGGATACTGGCCTCCCTCATCCCCACCTCTGCTACACGGACCCTGAAGGCTCAGTAGTATGTGAAGTCTTCACAAAGTACTCAAAGCCTATCGACCTCCAAATCAACCTGAACCCCTCAATAACCCACGTAAATGACGAAGAACAAGAAGGACCAGCTCTATGCACCTACCCAGTGGGCTCCAACTTCCACTGTCGCATTGGTGAAATGATCCACCATAATCTCAGCAGAACAGCCCATCAATGCCGACCAATCGTCAAATGCAACGTTTATGAACCCTACCGATCTGAGAACATGCTCAAAGTAACCGAATGTGGCTATAACAACATCAGTTTCTGGCTCTATCTATTCATCCGCTCTCTCGCCGATATCTTCCCAGCTGCGGCCGTAGCCCTAATAGGAGCAGCTGTAATCATCGCCACAAGAGAAACATCAACCGGTCGTGGCGATGTTGGGAAACAATTCGCCTGTGGCGCATTAGGATTGGCGATTTTCGCCCCGCTTATAGGAGGAATTGACATACCTTTAGTCTCGTTGATCTTATTCTCCTCGACAATGTTACTGGCTGCGTTGATCCTACTCCTAGATTGGAAGATGCCTCTTAGCCCGCCGGAATGGTGGTGGCACACACGGTGTGGGCTTCTTGCACTGCCCATGTCCTCAGTAAGAAAGTACAGTCTTGAAACGATTGGTCTTGCAGTGGTATTGACACTTTTGGGAGTATTCTGGAGCGCGATTGATTCGTACTTCCCATGGAGAATTGGAGATCTTGCTGGATCGCCCTTACTGATTGGTTTGGCTATCACAGCTGGGGCACTGCCGGCTGTACCTTTCCTGATCTACGCCGAAAAGATCGTCGATTATTGTGGGCACACGAATATTCTAATCTCCTGCTTCACTTTCTACATACTGCACTACACTGGACTGACGTTTATCAAAGATCCGGGGATGCTGCTTTTCTGTGAGGCGTTGGAGATTTTCACTTTGCACATGATGTGGATTACTGCTGTACTCTATCTAAGACACTTGGTTCCAAGAAGGTTTACTGTCTGTGGGCAGGCTATGCCTGTTATTGCACACTTTTGTATTGGTTAGTATATTTCACCTCTATCATAAACCAAGCAAGATTTCAAATATTTTTAAATCGATTTCAACAGATTTAGTTTGACAGATATTTAGAGGTTATAAACCTTTACTTAACAGAACGCTTCTTTCGAGTATTAGTATTAACCTCTGTCATAAACAAAAGTTTGGTCTTTATAAATTTCACTTTATCACCTCTTAACCTTTTTGACTGATTGATGGCACCAAATTATGTACAGCAACAGTTCATATCCTTTATAGATTATTTCAATGGTCATAGTTACAAAAATGCACCGTATTTCATAAAATTTCAACTTCAGTAGAATCAATTCGATATATATTTAGATGTTACAAGTCTAACCTAAGTTTTAAGGAGCAGAACGTTTCCTAGAACCATGTATATTTATTATTATAAAGTTCATCAAATTCGGTCTGATATTTAAAGGTTATGACTCTAACGTCAATTGCATTTTACAGGACGCTTCTTAGGAGCATTAATCGGAGGATTAGCATACTCTGGACGACCGGAACAGTTCGTCACAGTGCACAAATGGTTCGCCATCGTGGCAGCAATCGTCGCAACACTCTACTTCCTCGTCTATCACATCTTCTTGAAACCAACATACGCAGCACCAATGATCCTACCCCCACAACCGGCACCATCAACCGTTAACGGCACCAATGGAACGAGCAACGGCAACTACACACCGCTTCGTGTCTACCATAATGGCCGTGCGAAAAAGGGCCACTTTAGATATTAACCCAACCTCCCAAAGGAGACCCAACCTGCAAAATTCTATCATTAACGCACTTAAAGGCGAAGCAAACGGCGCCAACTTTGAAAATGCAACCGTCGAAAAGCAAACTATAGCAAAAAAAGCAAGCGTAACAATATTTTTGATAATCGTGTTGAACATCATCGTTTTTTGACCGAAAATTGACAAAGTTGCATCATCCAAGGAAGCAAGGTGTGAAAAATGCTTTAAATGTCTGATAAAGTTAGGTTATCTCATGGTATATGTAAAACTGCCATCACAGCAAAAACTTTCAAATTATCACTTCCTTGAAAAAAGAAACGCTATATACTTATAATAAAAAATTGTGTGTTCATATTAAGTAGATATAGCAAAACTAGCGGGTATAATGAAGAATGTATAGACGTTATATATCAAAAGATCACAAAATAACATTTTCTACCATCGTATTTATTAACTTTTTCAAAATAAATTCCAACGTGTACCAAAATCTACATATGACAAAAAAGAGAAAAGTTGAAGTCTCGGTTTAGCTGAGAGTAAACACATTGTACATTTTGTTTTTTGCTGTCTTACTTAAATGCTCTATAAATATCTAGATTTTCGTTTCGTAACCTCAGTTATATACAAAAAGTCGCGGCGCACAGAAAGTGCAGCTTTAATCATATTAATTTTTAGTATTTTTTATAAGTTTGCATAGATTTATACATAAAAATATCGAGATGAAAATGTTTGATCATCCTTTCTTGCAGCCATTTCATGACAAATCAAACAAAAAAAAACATGTGCAAGTGTTGATAATAGTGGCAACGTCGAAAAATAAAAAACTTAAAATGCCTCTGCATATACGAAATGAATCCGAATATTGTTGATGTAATTTTTAAATGTTTTTAAATATAAAAATATTGAAGACACTCACTTAGTGGCTCTACTCTCCCAACCTACAAAGTAGACGTATATAAATCTTTCTTAACCTAGAATTGTTTTTAAATGTGATAACGACTCAAATAAATATCAACGACTTTTGCAGCACATCACGGCGAATTTATCCAAGTAGAGTTGATGTGAAGAAGTTGGGTGGAGAAGGATGAAAATTCGAATACTCATTGGTTTAGATATTTACAAGGTGCATCAAATTACGTCGATTTCAAGGAGGTTATTCGTCTGGCGGCACCATATCGCCGTCAATTGTCGTATCGCAAGCTTCGTAGATTTTCACCATATCCTCCAAGCAGATTGCTGGCGGTGTTGGATCGTTAAAGTCAGTACTGTCATTCCCATCGATCTTCTCAGGCAGCTCTTCCAAAGATTTCATATTTTCTTGAATATTATCGAAATTTTCGTTTTTTGATATTTCAGGTTTCGCTGGTTGCATTTCAATAGTTGGAGTAACACTGGCAACTTCATCAAGTTCATCAGTAGCTTTTTCGGGAATTTTGTTAGTGTCAGCAACTATATCAGTATTAGTAGCATTGGAAACCATATTAATATTAGTAGCACGAGCATTAGTCACTTCTTCAACCATATTAGCAAAATCAGCAACTGTATTAGTAACATCAGAAACCATATCGGCAACATCAGCAACCATATCAACATTAGAAGCATCAGCAACCTTCTCTTCACTGACGTCATCAGAGTTACTAACATTATCATTACTATCAATATTCTGTGCTATGGTTTCAGTTAATTGTTTGATAGCTTCCAAGACATGTACTTCAGCCATATCCATCTCAACTTTATCATCCTTCTTGGTATCAGTTTTGCAAATAGATGGCGGTACATCCATTGAAGGAGTTGAAGGTGTGCTAATATCGACTCCAAGCAATGAATTCGACAAAGTCATCTCATTCTGCATCTCCCTGACAAAGTCAAAACCTGAAGAAGATGGAGCCTCCGAATCTTCTTCAGTTTTATTTTCTCCTTCTACAGAAGTAGTCGATTCGTCTTCCTGAGGATTATCAACGACATCTACACTTTCACTTCTGGCAGCAATCCCAACCAACTCCAAAGAACTCAACACGTCGTCGTTATCCCTGACTAAATCCGGCAAGGTCCGATTTACCTTGTTCTTCGTGAGATATTTAGTCGAATCCATTGACATATCACGATCCAAAACGACTTTAACATTGCAAGCCCGCTTGAACGCCTTGTCAGAAAGAGGCGAAGTGTTTTCAGGCATTTTTTTAGTTTCTGAATCGACCTGTTTCTTTGTAGGAGTTTGCTGAGTTTCTGTTTCGGAATCAGATGTCTCTAAGATGACAGTAGGTTCAAAGTTATGAAGTTCCACTTCGTCGTCGCTAAGACCCAACGGATCACCTCCTCCATTGATGGCACCATTCATATCGTTAACCATGCAATCATCGTCGTCATCATCGTCACATAAATCAATAGCAGCTGTTACAACGGGTCGCTGGGTCGCCGAAATACCTCTTAATTGCGGTCTGGGCATTCGTGGAGTCGTCGACTTTGCTGCAAACCCTCTTCGCCCTGTGGTGGAAGTCCCCTGGGTGGTCTGATGCGATGTATGCGAAATATTATTCATTTTTAAATATCTCAAAAACTCTTTATGCATATTCTTCCGGCAGAGCGTCAATCGATTCGAACAAGCCGTCATCTCACGCTGTAACGAATTATGCAATTCGGCCAACTCCTGTCCGGTGCTCGACTCCCGAAGCCTCTGCTGCACATCATCAACCTGAGTTACCAATGTCTGAGCGTGAAATTTACACGCGTTGATAGCATTCAACAACCAGTATGTCTTTTTGGTTAGACAGGGTGTTGCACCCGGGTTGACATTTGCAGGAGCAAGACTTACCCTCACCGGATTAGTGCTTGGATTCTGTATTTGGAGATTTCCGGCAGATATTGCAGGTGCGCCAAGAGTAGTGAAAATCGAAGGTAGAAGCTCGGCCAACGAAGGCGTCGCGTTGACCGCTGGCGTAGGGTTCGCAATGGGTGCAACGTTGAATTTGATCAATGGTTGTGGAGCTACTGTTCCCATGAACGTCGCTTGGGGTTGCATTGTCTGATACGTCGCTCCTCCTACTGAAAAGTTGATATTCTGCATCGTAGTATTGTGCGTTGCCAATGCTCGAGGCTTTGCTGCTGGGGCGGTTTTTAACGATTCTTTATTCAGGAGAGTCATCGACTTCTTTCCTTTCGCTCGAGACTTTTCTTGTTTATCCGGCCGAAATTCGTCATTTTCGTCGTCGGATACTGCTGATTTGCGGCGCTTGCGCCTGTTGCAACATGTGGAGAAGTCATCTTTGACGAGGAACATGTTTTTAGTGCGAACTGCAACACTGAAGAGATGTTTTTCATATAAAAAAAGCATGGTAACTTTAAAATAACAAAATATCATGAAAAAATTACAATAAGAAATTTTTATCTAACCAGGAGAGCGTTCGAATTGTCCAATACCAAATTGAATGATTTTTTCTGTACGTGTAGTACATATACAGAAATAAATTGTATTAAGGGGATTTTATGCAGTTTTGAGTCATTTGCAAAAAACAAATTTAAAGTTTGGTACATATTGCTTTAACAGCATCATTATCTGTATGATTTACGTGGCAAACCATCAATACGCCGGCATGTAGACCAACGCGCGCTTGACGCGAGTACACACGCGAGGGTATAGCGAATGCTGCTGTTAATGCAATGTATACCAAACTTTGAATTTTTTTTGGCAAACGACTCAAAACGGCATAAAATCCCGTTAACACAATTTATTTCTGTATATGTACTACACGTACAAAAAGTTTCGATCAATTTGGTGTTAGACAATTGGAACACTCTCCTTTTAAATTATTGCTATGAATTCTGTTTTATCAATACATTGGCATTTTTTGGCTAATCCAATATTATTCTGATTAGGGGTGTCAACATTTCAGAGAGTATCATTACTTCCAGTATCAAAACTCGAGCACAGTTACTTTCCCACCATGACTGACTATAGATTTCAGAAAGTATCGATATTTTTGGTATCAAAGAATCAAATCAAAGTTTTGAAAAATTTTGAAGTCTCCACTTTGGGTGGCTGTATCTCGGAAACTATATGAGCTACAGGCCTCATATTTTGTGAGAACACGCAGAAGCTATCTGAGATAATACCCTGTGAGGTATAGCCCCGATCGGGGCAACTCAAAAATTGGTCCAGAATTGCATTTTGAAAGTAGATATTTGTCAAAATAACTCGAGAACCACAACATCGACCCCCATATATTATGACATTTTCTATCAGTTCGTTCCGCGTTCCGCTCGATAAGATGACATAGTTTGAGATCAATCCGAGAATAAATAGATAGAAAATTATGACAATACGATGAAATTTCGTCAAGGGATAACCATTAAAAAAATTCAAAATCTCAAAAATATAAATATCTCGGAAACTATATAAGCTATAGAGCCCATATTTTGAGAAAACACGCAGAAAACAATGATGAAATAATAATATTCAAAAAACTTACCTCAACTGCTTAACCGAATATTGATGTAATACAAAGCAGGCAAGTCGAAATTTTGTTAATTGCTTAGGATCACACCTGAAACAACTCCAATTATCCAAATTTTTAATCTTCATCAACCCATGAACGCCGAGATTCCTCTTCACGCAGTTCTGTAAATAATGCAGAATGTAATGATGTACTTTGATATTTTATGTATTGATCTTAACTTAAAAAGCAGAAACTCACCAAACAGAACACAAACGAGCAATCCGAGCAGCAAACAACATTCCCACCTTGCCCACACCACTTGCAATATATCTCACTGCCATCCTCATCCTTCTCGAACTCGCCACTCCCGTAGAACTTGAAGCACGGATGGCACATCAAAGTATTCAACTCCGGATGCACATACCTCGCAACCTGCTCCACCAAAGACGTTCCAATATGACGATTGCATACCGTACAGTTCAACTTGGCGCTTTTGAGATAATCAACCTCTGAGAAGGTCTCCGACATTACAAACATCTCAGATGGTTGCAATTCGTGTGGTATTTGCTCCGGTTGGAACTTGAATTCATTATCAAGAATCACTAGAAAACAAATTCGTTAAGCAACCTGCTAAGTTAAGTTAAGTTCACCTGCTTCATTGCGTGTAGCAATGTGAATTGGTACTTACATCGAATTCTAAGCTCAATCGGCAGCGAGCTGATTTCCGCTTCTACTGGACCATCAGGACCATCCGTAGGGGCTTCTGCCAATAAAAAAAACAAAAATGTTGAATACTTCAAAATGTGAGGACTACTTCAAGGCAAAGAAGGCTTACGTATTTCCAAAGGTGTATCATCAACGTCCATACACACTTGAGGACACAAAAGCTGCTCCATTAGATCCATGTTAGGTTATAATTGATGCTTCTCTTCGCATTCGTCGAACACAACTTAGGTTAAACTCAGCGATGCAGTGCTAGCCATTCGCGCGAACTTGCAGACGTTCGCGGTGGGTGGAATCAACCTCTATTTCGCGCTAGATTTCGTAGTTTACGAATTTCCAGCATTTGCAGCCGAACGAAGAACAACTACAACATACCCCACCGCTCTTTTTTCGGCAAACTGTGACACAATGTCAAAAGCAAGCAACAAGCTGTTCTATATGATCTAAAAACATTTACGAACATTCAAATACAGAATAAGACACTAATTTAACCTTACTCGCATAAAACTACTAAATATCATGACCTCCTATATAATACTTATGTTTTTAGAAAGAATGTTACTCATTCTTTGAATTCCTATTAGACTTATTGTAAAAATCATATATAAATGTAATATATATTATCCAATTAGCTTTGGCGGGAAGTTTGAATAAATACTGAAATATCCAAGCTAATTCGTTGTTTAATGATCCTTTATGTAATTTAATTTGATTTAAACGAAATTATTAGATAATATTTAAATATATTAAGCTATAGCAATCCTTTTAAGACTTATATTTGCTTTAAACTTGTAAATGAAAGCAAGAACAATGTATGTCTATAGTGGTAAACTTTGGAACTACTTTTGTATTCCGAAAGGACCTGATCTATTTGATCTAATCATATATATATATACACAATTTTTCCTCAATAAAACATGAATTTAACCTTAAACTTGTGTAAACGACATTATTATGACATTATATTATGGTCAGCTTCGAAATATTTTATGTTTTACAATGAATATTAGGATTTACTCTTCAATTCTTATTAGACATATTCTTATAGACATATGGTCTATATTATCCAATTTAATTAGGCGGGAAATCTGAATGAATTTTAGAATATTTACGCGTTTTCTCATTTAATCAATTATATATGATTATAATGATGTTATTTAACAATATTTAAATATAATGAGACATTGCAATCATTTTAAATCACTTCTATGTTTTAAAATTAAAAATAAAAGCAAAAACACTCTTTTCCCTAGTGGCAGTCTTTGGGACTAATTTTGTATATGTGGAAGATTATATTGTGGAAGGTAAAGAAACGTATCTACGTTTAAAGCTTAGTTGCAGCTGGAAATATTTAGAAAACCGTGCCAATTGTAACCTGATCAGAAGATAAGGAAGTAAACAAAGTCTTTAGAGAATTGATACATCGTCATCTTTGGAATCATGGCGTAAGCATGACAAAACTTTCCAAATTTATCAACATATGTCTACAACCTAACCTTTACAATTACAGGTCGAAAGTCACGTTTAAAATCACCCTTACATCAGACCCAAAACTACCCTTCAAAGTGTAAGTACATTTTCTCATCCTCAATTCGTAGTTTAATGAAAGAAATGGTAATTATTTGCTACAATCACACTTTTGTTTTTTTCAGCTGATGGTTAAGTGGTTGTAGCAACTAATTACCATGGAAACAAATAAGAATAACACTGAAGAGAATTTGGAGAATATCCTCAACAATATTCTGCTGTATATCGATGTGTATGAGGGCAATCTTGAAGAAGCAAACTCAGATTATGTTCTTACGAGTTTCAAGCTTGCCAAGTTTGTTGAGGATGCTCTGCTGCAGGCTGAGAAACAAATTTGTTTAGATCAGTTTTTAAAACTATTGAGTACCTTTTCTAAGAAGAAATGTAATAGGGACCTAAGTTATCCTCTTGAATTCTATCAGAAAGCTACTGCAAATCTACTAAAAAGTTATTTCAAGTCGAAAATTGATGTGTGCGATGTGGCGGTCAAAATGTTCTTAGCCCTAAAGTCAGAAACAGATTTAAGTGAAGTTTTCACTGATATTATTCTTGAATCTGAAAGTTTAAAGTCTATCAATGAGCACATCTTGAATCAAGACATTAATTGGGACGAATTGAAATGTGATTTATTAATTGTTTCATGGAATTCCCAAATGAATCTAGGAAATTCAAGCCAAATTTCCAAAGCAATTGATTCGATGCTTAGTGTTTACAAAATTGAACAAAATTTAAAAACGTTACTATTCATATTATGTAATAATGAAACAGTTGAGAGCTTAAAAGAGTTGATTATGTCAAAATTAAAGCCTAAAATGATTGATAGATCGATTTTAAGCGAAAAGTTCTGGCTAGTCTTACTTGATAAGAATATAAGTAATTTAGTTTTAGAGTTGTGTGGAAATAACCTCAATTTTCGTGATTTATACTTAGATTTTCTAGTTTATTTAGTCAGTATGTTTAACTTCGACGTATTTTGGGTTTTAGATGAACATTCTATGTGTAGTTCCGTAAATTTTGCACAAATCTTGCTTATTTTGGAGAGATTTTATCATGCTTCAGATTTGGTTCTGAGAAATCGTTCTAGGGATAGGTTTAGTGAGGCTATGAATAGCATAGGGACGGATGTATGGTTTGAGGTTGATAAGAGATTGAGGAATGATTATTGAATTTTTATATTTAAGTTTGAGCGTTCCCGAGAATACGCCGTTCACTGCAGTATTGAAATTCGCTGCGGAAGAGTTTAAAGTGCCGCCGGCGACTTCAGCAATCATTACTGATGACGGTGTTGGGATTAATCCTCAACAAACTGCTGGTTTGTATTATTTCCTTGTTTAGTTATGATGTTTATTTATATTAATTTTTATCTTTGTTGCATAGGTAACATATTTTTGAAACATGGTTCTGAACTACGACTAATTCCAAGAGATCGCGTGGGTCACCAGTAAATGCTAAAATGTGTATTATTCTGTTCATTTGCAATTTATAATATTGTTTGATTTTTAATATATTTACAATTTACAACTGATTGTTGAGGTTTTTAAGCAATGATTTGCTTGCAACTGTTTTGCATTTGTCTTGAAAGCATTTGTAACAATAAATCAATTTTAAGCGATGTATTTATTATGTTTCCTACTTCGTTTTATTATAATTGAAGCAGAAATTGCAATTTTAAGTCCCATCAAATGGTATTTCACAAAATTGATTTTGTAAAAGTGTGCCAAGATGAATAAATAAAATTTTCATTTTAAATTGGGTTGCCTAGAATTTTGTTTCATTTAATTGTAGGCAACCCACATAAGAAATCGATAAATATGAATGGGTTGACTACAATCTTGGTCCAATTAATGTAGGCATCCCAAACTTCGGAATAGTTTAACAAAAGTAATTGACGAGAGTCGAATAATGGATTGCATGCAGTCCCTTTTACATTTACTAATCGACGAGTGCTGATAGTAAGTGGATTGCCTAGTATTTTTTATAAGATTCTGGGCAAACCTCGTATTGAACGAAAGTAATCGATCAGGGCTGATTTGAATATTCGTCAATTAAAATCGGCGAATACCGTACCTAATCGAGGAGTGTCGAATAAAATCGACGAATTCCGAATGGAATCGATTCGGCCACAATTGGTGACCGCGAAATTTAATTGGAAAGTTATAAAACTTGATTTACGAATTTGACCAAACACATTTTCGATTATTTATAGTATTATTATTTTATATTATTGAAGTAAAAATATATACCAAGAAAATAAGTAATATAAACGACATCTGAACTATACAACTTTGATAAATTTAAAAATTACAGTACAGTACACATTTCTACTTGATAATTATCTTATTTGCAGGAATTAGTTAACACACAAAGTTAAAATCATTCAGATCTGTTCAAAAATTGAACACAAACAGGGATTGAAAGATATAGCAGTATCTATAGGACTAACAATAAGAAATAGCACTATCTTAGGACTTTTAATTTTAAGGTTGAATTTTGATCTAACCTCAAAAAATTACATTAGATCTACATATCGTCCATATTTCTAACATATATCACTTATTGTCATCAAATGTAAAATATAAACAACATGGCATTCGTCATAAAATTCGCAAAAGGCGTACGAAACCACTGGAAGAAATCAACATTCGCCACCTGTCTTCTAGTATACGGTGGAAAACGTCTCAAGAATAAATATGAGTATGCCTTATCCTCTCTCAAATGATTCTCAAATGTATCAATGAAAATCTATATAACATTCACAGAATTGATGGTATAATGAAAGTGTATTGCGAAGAGGCACTAACCTATGGTAAACATGCTATTTCAAGCCAGGCCCAACCTCGTAAAATCACTGTGATCCTCAATCCTGCTGCGAATAAACGAAGTTCCCTTGAAGACTACGAAAAATACTGCTCTCCTATTCTAAATCTAGCCGGAATATGTGTAGACGTGATACATACAGAAAGTGAAGGCCATGCCAAGAAACTAGTCCAAGAATTAAAAACCACAGATGCATTAATTGTGGCAGGAGGTGATGGTACCCTCAGTGAGGTCGTCACAGGATTAATCCGAAGAACAGGCGAGAATAATAGTAAACTTGTTCCCATAGGTGTCCTACCTTTAGGTAGGTCGAATACAGTAGGAGGTGCGCTTTTCCCAGGTGGTGAACACCTCGGGAACGTTAAATCCATGGCAGAGGCATCAATGGCGATAGTTCGAGAAGGTACCAAGATGATGGACGTTATGAAAATTGAGATTATCGGTGATACTAAAGCGAGAAATATTCAGGAATCTCTCGAAGAGGTTGAGAAAGTTGAGACGGAGAAGAAAGCTGTCTATGCCTTAGCAGGAATCGAATGGGGTGCCTATCGAGATGCCAGCGCCAATAAAGATAAGTACTGGTACTATGGTCCTCTTAAAAAGTATGCTACCTATGTGTTCAACGGGTATAAAGACTCTTTAAACTGGAAGTGCGAGGCTTTGATACATTACAGTGAGCCTTGTGAAGGATGTAGTAACTGTGTGATAGCTGAAGAGGTAGCTGCGTCGAAATGGTACAGCAAATTTCTGCGTTCTGGGCCAAAGAAAGATGATAGGTCTAGAATAGTCAATGAAAAGTGTACGAAATACGAGGAGAAACGCATTTCAACTGCCGATTTTGCATGTATTACTTCTAATATCTTTAGTGATACCATGAACACGTCGCCACCTAAACTATACTTGAATTTGGGTCCACAAGATGTTCATTATCTCGATTTTCTTTCGGAAGGCTTCAGAAGGGAGACTGGCCAGAAGAGGCAGGTTGTGGAAACGATTGAGGCACGACAGATTGAGTTACGGCCAAATTTAGAGAAGATGGATGCTCAGAATGCGTGGTTTTCGATTGATAAAGATGATTTCGAAGTTAAACCTGTAAAGGTGACGCTTCTACCGAAGGTTATTAAAATGTTTTGTAATATTAGACAACCTGAAAATAGTTCGGAGAACTATCCTGACAATGTTTAGGCTTTTTTATGAATGTAAGCATTTATATGTATAATTTAAGGAATAAAGTTGTGTGTAGTTTTTTGTTATTAAATGAAAATTTTATGATTTTAAATTATCTTTGTTATAACAATTTTTAGTAATAATGTTGAATATTTTTATTAGTTTTTAAAGAAAACGGAAATTGTATAATTCATTAACCAACGTACATGGGCTTAAGAAGATATATGGTATATGATTAGTTATAATCTGATAGGTTATGTTTTTATATATAAAAGATGTACTTATCGATTTTCGCAGATTAGAAAGTTAATTCTTCGTGATTTGTGTGATGAGATTCACATAGAACGCGAAGATTTTCGAAGAACTCTAGGTCAAAACTCAAGAAATATCCGGTATTCAGTTATAAATGTCTTCAAACTAATGAATGTCAGTGATTTTCGGATTATCTGGGTACCCTATGTTTAATTTAACATATCTCTGGGGGAATTAGGATTTATAACAGATCTTTAGGGATTTCCTGAACCTAGCAGACTTTGGTCTCCGAGACGTGTCTCAGGTTGTCCAGTGGGCACACTATCTACAGTCTCGTAGAGAGGAAATAAATCATTGCTCTATGGTCTCCCGAGTGGAATAAGAGTCTATGAAATATGTCAAATGTCTATCTTTAGATCTACCTCTAGGTCTATAGATAAATGGCACAACGTTTGATTGCACTTGTAATCGAACAATAGGGTTGGTCCCGGGTTCGATTTTCGGTGGGGGATGCATATTAAAGTGAATTCTTCTTATCAACAGTGTTAGCCTCTAATATGACTAATTACATTGAATACAGCTAATGACCATAGCAGTCGATGCTCGGTAAAATCAAACAAAACAAAAAAGGTCGGTCCCGCGACTTTCTGTGTATGACAGACTTCATTGTACCAACGTACCATTACCTGCAAGATCTTGTAAAAATCATAGATTTGTAAATACATTTATCGATGGTTGATTAGGTATATTAGTATCTTAAAATTTGAAACAAAATGTAAACATATTCACAGCGAAATCGATGCATACGCAACAATAAATAACTTATATTCTAAGTTTTAAATTTTAGAGTAGTAAGGGTTAGATCTAATTCGACGATTACACGAGAGATTCATGTCTAACTTTCAGCCGTCCGCATTGGACTCTTTGTTGCCAACAACGATGATGCTTTCGGTGAGCATTGTGTATTATTAAGAATATTACTATTGGTAACCCTAAAGAATTGAAGAATTGGCGATTGCGTTGCAGACGTCGAAGCACCTCCAGACCCAACCCGACTATTCCTACGTTTCGGGGTTTTATGTCGCGACGTAGGACTGGGCGTTGAATTAATATTAACATCCAATCGTGGATATTTCGGTGACGATGGCCCACTACTAACACCGCTAACACCACCTGCCAATTCCTGCATCTCTCGAATTAACGAACGTTCCACTCGCATTTTAGTCAACCAATCCTTAACCATTCGCTTCGGCGGCGAGAGATTCAAATGTGGTGCACTACCATCTATAACAAAGTTCGGGAGATTCGTAGTCGGCGAGAATGTTTCCGTAGGTGAGGAAGGCGTCGCCATCTTATGAATGGCACTGGCTTTAGGTGTTTTAAACACATCCTCTTCATGCTCCTCGAGTATTGCCGCAAGATCACTATGTCGATCTCCTTCTAGCCGTCGTTCATGTTCTTCATCGCTACTATCAACCAGATGGCGTTCGTTAATCTCCTGCAGAGCAAATAAACGACGTCCTGAATTAAACCGCTTCGCCTCCGGTGTTGCAGCGTTGTCCAAGTCGCGTTTTTGCGACGTCGACTCCATTTTAGGCAACTTCGGCTGAACCGGAGTGTTTTCATTAGCTTCCAGGTGTCGCTTCAATGAGATTGATTTAATCGGTGTTTGAATAGGACTGCAATATTCGGCACTACCTCGTCCCTCCACAGCCCAGTTATCAGGAAGTACCTCAGTACCTATACGCCAAATCTTGTGTTTGACGTCGTCGGAACAGGTGACGATTGTAGCGTCGCCATCTTGGCGCCACGCCACACACGTCACCTCCGCCGTATGTCCGGCGAGTTTAACGATTGGGTACTTGCGGTTTATGTTCCAAATATACGCGTTTTGATCGCTACTGCCGCTGAGGATGTAGTTGCCGTCTCTGCTCAGCGTTGATTTGATATAGAAGGTGCTATTCTGATGACCTTTATATTTCATGACAGTATGGGGATTGTAAGTGGCGATATTATAGGCGTAGATCGTGTTGTCGAGGCAGTTAACGTACAAACGCTGACGAGACCTGTCTAGGAGGAGATTGCTGAAACCGTTGCGTGTTGTGCTTCCGCTGTAGGCGAATTCACGCATTGCAGTTACTTTTCCGCTGGTGTAGGTTTTTCTTAGGTCCCATACCTAGTGATTATTATAAAATTTTGAATATACCAAAAACAATACATTGCAAATGTCGGACGATATTAAACATTACACTTTTAGTCGATTTAGAAAATTAGTCGTGTGAACATATCTAAATACGTCAAAATTTCAGATATTGTATTTTAACTTTCGAGTAGATAAAAGTACCGATTTGCCGACTTTTTGCGAAAATTTGTCTATATCTAAACACGTTTTCTTATATATTTTAGCCAAACTCTAAGAAAATTTCATATATCGTAAGCGAAATGAACTTAACGAAATGAAGTTTATACAATTGTTTTTTCAGAAATTTAAAAAGCAGTGAATTTCATATGACTTATGCACTCGGTATTTCTGAGAAGTGCACTATTTTAACTAAACTTCCGAAACTTCGGAAATCTTCCGAACAATTAAAGATACCGATTTCCATATATGTTTGAACACACTTTTCGGAGAAAATATTTCATGGATTTTTACCCAATTTTTAAAAATGCCAAGAGTAATATTAAATCAAATTAATATAACTCACCTTAATCAAGCCACCTCCAGATCCACACGAAATCAACCTATTCTCATCCTGAAACACCAAACTAGTGACCGAATTAGCTGCAGTTACTGCATGGCTGGCTGCTGCTTTACGTTTGCTACTACTTGTCGGTGTCGTGCGGCAATGCGAGCTTGGAATCGTACGGTCTGCCTGCGAAATATAGCTCACACAAGCTGTTGGATTACCTCCAGCAGTACCGGTGCCTCTTGCACATCTGGTGTCCCACACCCGAATACTCCCATCCCGACTGCCTGTGGCGAACGTCGAAGGATCGCCATCGCGTGTTGCCACCGTCTTCACCGAACGTGTATGTCCCATAAACACCTGAGTCATCCGCATGTCGTTCTCCACTTCAACGAGCCGCGCTGTATGATCCCCGGATACTGTAATCAATTTGGTGCTATGTGCCAGCCATGCTAGGTCGAAAATTGCATTGTGATGAATATCTTCGCCTCGTCTTGGCACTGAAGATTTCGTGTCGTGAATTACAAGCTTGCCGTCTTCATTAGCCATCGCCAGTAGATGTTCATAGCCTAATTCATTGAAAATGATACTTAATTACTTGATGTTTAAAGGTATAATATGTTTTAGTGATATGTTTTGTTAAATATAAAGATTATTATAGTAAATAATGTTCTTACCATTTTTTGTAGCAAATTTACATGCGAAAATCGGTGTATCAGGCATGGCATCATCCCTCATTTCTTGACATCCCCAAATGCAATTATAATCATCATCAGCTGTACATCTTAACCGTTTGAGGCATCCATCATAAGTATTAACAGTTTCTAAGGACAAAACGTAAAATTACCAATTTACTCATACACGAACCATTCCAAGTCATTGATAAAATACTCATAAAGCAGTATGTTAGCTATGGGATGCTAACATAAGTAATTAAAGATCGTTTTACTTACGAAATCCCAGTTGTTGTCGGAATAATTGCGGAATATTACTGAGACACTTCTCGTACATTTTCATTTTTAGGTTACAATCAAAGCCACAAGTTTCCGAGCAAAATAAACGCAGTAAATCGACCCACTTACACTCACAACATCGACATATACGGGTTGAAGAAGTCCAATAACTAATTAACACACAAATCACATTTGTTTAATAACAACCAGCATTTACAACAAAGCCGTTATTCTTCTCTGAAGCGGGAAAAGTACGTTAGAAAATGTAAACACAATGAAGCCCTTTAATACCGATGATGCACGAAGAGATACCGAACTAAAAAGTGCGTTGTAAAAAATACCTTTTGATTTAGGCAACACAAACTACATCTTTTGCAGAGTAAAAATTATTATAACTGCATATATTATTGTTATTAAATATGCCTAATTTTAATAATTAATAGTAGTTGAGTCTTAAAAAGCTAAGAAAAGGAGTTTCATACATAATTTTGACGTTTTCTGGGTAGCCTATAAAAGCTGTCATAACTGTCATTGGCCAGCTGTTCCTTGTTTCGTGACAAAGTACTCGATTTCGCTGGATAAATATTGCTAAATTGCAAACACAAACATAAATAGATAATATTTATAGCTCTAAAACCGGTAGTCAACATAAAATACTTGCAGAAGATTGTGTTAAGTGGAATAAATCATGTCTAAACGTGAATTGCTTAAAACAGTGCAATGTGTCATCATGTTATAACAAATAAAGATGAAATTTAACGTAAATTACTCCTAAATTCCCTTAACAAAGTATTTAAAAAATTAGTCAAGTATGTTCATTAAAGATCCGTGCGGTGTTGTGTGCATTTTCATCACATATCTGGCGATTTTCTACGCTGATTATGTGGTTATCAAGTGGATTGTTTTGCAAGTCTTAGTTGACAGGTATATGCAGTAGATTTAACGAGATTGATTTCTTTTATAATTGCAATTGCTTGTTTTTATAATGCGTTTTTGTTCATTTTGTAATTACAGCTTATGGGCACCGGTGAATGCAATCCTATTCAATTTGATCGTCTTCATGGTCGTGATGGCACACAGCAAGGCAGTTTTCTGTGATCCAGGCACAGTGCCTCTGCCTACAATTCAAATAGATTTTAGTGATGCTCACAGTACTGATAGTCGTAAGTATTTAAGTTTTATTTTTCTTTTGACAGAAAATAATGTCTTAAAAATCGATGTTTACATGGTTTATTCCTTAGGTAATTCTTTCAATGTAGACTGGACAATTTGCACTCGTTGTGAGACATATAGGCCACCGCGTGCCCATCATTGTCGCATCTGCCGACGGTGTATTCGACGGATGGACCATCATTGTCCGTGGATTAACAACTGCGTCGGCGAACGTAATCAGAAGTACTTCATTCAGTTCCTGCTATATGTTGGTGCCCTCTCTGGATATGCAATTGCGTTGATTATTATGACGTATGTTAGTGAATGTACACACTGTGATGATGATATTGAGATGAAACAGCGAAGAATGTAAGTTTATTTTATTATTTCCTTTGGAACTTGAACGGCCAATGGTTATGGTATATGAAGTTGTCTAGTTTTCTTAGGTTTGCCATCGACACCAATTCTGCTGATGCGGTTTTTTATGACTGTTTAGTTTTGACAAAAATAATAGTGTATTGTACAACGAGCATGGAATAGTAGCCGTTTCCTCAGTATGAGAAATTGAAACTACATCTCATACGAGTGAGAAAAGGGCTTTCCATTCGAATTGTACATAATATATTTTTTTCGACGACTATTGTGTGAAAATAATAATTTCTTAATCAAAAACTCCACCGAAATGTAAACATATTGTCGCTATCGATACATTGAATTACATATTTCTAACTTCTACAGAATGCACTCAGTAATCCTCCTACTAGAGAGCTCACTCTTCGGCTTATTCGTAACAGCGATCCTCATCGACCAACTGCAGGCGATTATGAGTGATGAAACAGCCGTCGAGCAGGTTCAGAAAGCCGGCCCGTATCGCCCACACAAACCCAAGATGACACTCCTCAGCGATGTATGCGGCCGCCAGCATCCCCTCATGTGGTTGTTGCCCTGCACGTCCGCGCCGCGCAAATTCGACTCACCCCTCGTCGACTATCACGTATAACGCAGTAATCGTCGAACTCGAAAAACACGTCCACAGCTATATAGGGGATGTGCGCTAATATTTGTATCTACATTCAACTCGTATGTAATTTTGCAATGTTTCTGTTATAATTTATAGTCTTTACAAAGAACAATACACATGTCACTAGTCGATAATGTCTTTGTTGCGTTTATGTACAGTCATCAATCGGTAGGTTTTCTCATGTCCCCGATTCAATGCCATGAAATGCTTGAGACATAGAAAGAAGGCGGCTTTTTTTTGCAATCTATCTCAATCGTCCATATATTTATTAAACAATTACTGATTATGCAATCAAGTCGCTAATCGCGACGTTGTAACACAATTGATAGAAAGTTTGTCGAGAACACGTCATAAAAAATTAGTCATATATACACAGGATTCGGTTGCTTACTCTTCGTCAAATCGTAGTATTTTCCTAGTTTGCTTGCAGCAGGTTTTTCCTGTATTCAACGGTATAACGCTGCTAAATCTTTGAGGGCGTATGTCACGGATTTTGATGTACATGCTCTGAAAATACAGAAGAAATTATCATTAAAATTATGTGTTATGCATCACACACAAAACTTGCTTTCCTTCGCACGCTCAACTGACTATTCACAAACGCACACGTTTCCCTCTCACTCACACAAAACTTTCTCGCTCACACACACGCACGCACATTTTCAAAATAAATTTGAATAAAGAAAAGTAAAATAAAAATATATAACTTACTTGTGAACCACAGAATGAAAATCACTCAACTGCTGTTGCGTGACATTAATAACTCCATTACTTGTCTGCTTCGGTAAACTCTTCACAGCCTCTGCCAACCATTCTGCAGTTTGCTCTCGATTACTGTTGAGCATCTCGGAAATGACATCGCCCACCTCGCTCAGCATATAGGAGTGCAAATAAAATACGCACGCGTGTATCAGATTCCCAATGAGTTGTGCGCCGTAGCGCTGGAAAATGCCAGCGACGAGTTCCTTCCGTTCGCTAAAGTCGGCACTCGAACGTCCACTGCGTCCAGTATTAATTAAATCGCAGAAGAACTTCATCACCGATGTGTTCGCCTCCTTGTGATCCAGCGAACAAGCCATTAAACCACATTCGATAATTGGCTGGATGGCAGCGCTGCGGAGGAATGGAATTGGCGAACGTTGGATATATCTTGCACACAGTCGAAAGAAGTCGTCGACGGTGTCCGGGTGATGGCGAAGGCCGTCATCGGCCTGCAGCAGCTGGAAGGTGGGCGCAATGAGCGCTTGTAGCATCTCCAATAAGCCGGCGACGCAGGTCGTGTCCGTACCGTACTCGTCGACTAGTATGCTGCCGAGGTAGAGGAAGCACGAGTGTGGGTGTGCCGAGTAAATGGCGATAATCTGTCCAGCGAGTGATTCGAGAAGTTCCTTCACTTGTTGACTTACACAACGCAGCATAAAGCGTACTGCACGACAGGCACGTTCCATGACGCGTACATCGCCTTGGTATTTGGATAAAACCATTGATAAGACGGGCCACACTTCGAGGACTACTGGTTTGCATGGATTTATTGAGTCTAGAAAACGTAATAGAAATAGAATTAGAAATTGCCCTGTTTGAACTCTAGACAAACCAAATATGAACACTAAAACAATAAACACTTACTTTCTTGAACTGGAACAACCAAACTTCGGAAAATCGACGATAGTCTATCGAGCCACAAAACTGGATCGCTTTTCGTCCCTCGCACGGGAGGTACATTTTGTTCCACCAGCTCCATCAATGGTTTAATTTGCATTAGACACAACTCTCGCAGGGAACTGGCGATATTTTCACTATCCATTTTGCTCAATATGTGAGCAACACCCTTTAACAATCCCATAACAGCATTGTTCGTAATAGCGAACGTATCCACCTGTCGAAGCAACTGCAACAACACAGGCACATGGCGGGGCATATGCTCATTGCAAGTCGCACATATGCTTTGCAGTGCGGTCGCTGCTGCACCACCTACTCCAGGTTGAGGCAGGCAATATACGACAAATTGGAGTACCGGATCTAGTGTCTCGGGGTGTTTTTCAATCCATTCGCATAATTCACCCAGCAACATCACCGACGTGTAACGGACAGCAATGTGGGTATTCTCTGGTGTTACCAATATAGCTTCGACAACTTTTGGTACTACTTCGTTTTCACTCCTGGAATATACATAATTAAATCAGGATTACAGATTAATTTGGGGACAACAAAATATTGGTGTACACAGTATCGTAAATTCACTCATATTAATAAAAATTACTTACGGTAAAACATTTTTCGCCACCGCCTGCATAATAAACAACGCCGATTCAGTCACATCCCACGAGGCTTCAGGCCGCTGCAGCATCATAAACATATGCCGAAAACAGCTACTGCTGCCAATAATAAACACAACGTCCTTCACCAAATCAGAAACTTTCAGTCGGAAATCCTTAAAATCATCGCCGTCCTCGAGCAGGCCCTCCTGATCCGGCTCCATCTGACAGTGCCGGCACAACGCCGTCGCCAGCCGCTCCACGTACGGCCGAAACATCTCCGTCAGCGTCTTGTTATTCTTCTGATACAGCTCTTCGCTCAGCAAATACCACAAATTAAAAGTAATCTCGGCTACCTCAAAGTCATGGTGGCCGACACAGATTAGCACCATGTCGAGCACTTTGATCGCGTAATGCTTATACGCCTCGTTCGTCTGCATCAGAATCTTCTCCAGGAACGTCTCGCCGAGCTCCGTAAATATCCGGCAGTAGTTCATCGACTTCTCCTGGTCTTCGTTGGCGACGCTCAGATGATACGGCACCTCGAGCGTCATCACGTTCGCGAAGAGGAAATTTTCCAAGTTCTGCTGGTTGTTGTTGTCCTCGAGCGACTGCAACAGCGCGCTTACGCAGTCCGTCGCCGCGTCGTGTAGCACGCCGGCGATGGGCGGCGTCGTCTCCGACTCCTGCTTATAGCTGAGTATTTGCAGGCTATGGTTGATGACCACATTGTCGACGACGTCATCGAGCGTGATCGCGCCCAGATTCACCCACGACGCAAAGCAACGCTGAATTTTCACGTTGATCTGGATGTTGTCGTGCACATTGCTCTTGTACTGATTGCAGCAGTGTTTGAGGAATTCGTTGACGGTTGTTGCACATTGTTTCAGTTCTTCTATTACTTCTTGTCTTCTATTTTCACCTAATCTGTAATTTATATATTTTGTATTTTACAATTTCACTTGTCAGAATTATGTAGATGTTTTTGTTTAACTAAATATTAATATTTTCAATATTAAATAAAAATAAATTAAATAGGTACATCTATGAAATATTACAAATAAGTCTAACGATTTATAAATAAACTAATTTCTTATAATCTAAATATAATAGATAAAAGGAACCATACCTTACAGATCTATTCTCTAATTCTTCAGGTAAAACAATCAACACCTCCAAGAGTGGCCACAAATGTGACTGAGAGAGCGATGATATCAAATCCAAAGGAGCGCGATGCCATGTAGGCATCTGTAGCACCAGGTCACTCAACGCCAAGCACAACTGTGTCACAATCACCGAGTTTGTCCCTTCCGTAATCTGGCTAATATGCTCCAGCAAGCTATCCCTCAAACTGGCGTGCGCCTCAACGGGCAGCTCGTGGAAGTGCTGGTGAATCTTCGAACGCATCGTCTGCGCAGCAAAGTAGCACGACTCCAGGTCGCGTTTATGATGCAGGATCTCATCTGCCATTGTCCAAGCGTGCACCTAAAAACATCAGAGTTTTATGATTGATTTTCTCCAGTTTTTGGAGACGTAACGAGTGTGAGGTAAACAATGTTTTGACTTACCGATTTTTGAAAGTCGCCCAACCATTGCGACGCACGCTCCTTTTCGCCCGCCACCGGATTGCTGTAGAGCGTCGAGATGGCCATGTAGACCATCTCGAGGCTGGGCTTCGCCTCCATTTCGCCTACCACGGCGTTGTACTCACCACCTCGACGATGTAGACGGCATGGGAATGTTGGATGCAGCTAGTTGCAACACTTCTCACTGTTTTTTAGTATCACAGATCATCGGCCAGAAGGGAAACGCGGCAAACACAGACTTGTGCGATACGCGAATTTACGCTCGCCGCAGCGCATAGTGGAGGTGTTCATAGGTGGTGTTGGTGCCGCCGGTTTGACAAACATGTCAACAAGCGTACGTTTGACAAGTGAGGCGCTAGTGTCGCCTAATTTTCAAATATTTCAAAGTCAATATTGCTGAGAATTAAAGACTGATTTATACGTTTAAAATGATTAAATTAAAATTAAAAATCTAGGCAGCGTTATATAATGATGTTTATTTTTTTTTGCTTGGCAGCAAATTACTATCAATTTCAAATGACATTTGTATTGCCTTGGGGTTACACTCATGGCCAAAGGTAAAGCCT
The DNA here is from genome assembly GCA_027575185.1 of Mimaenictus wilsoni. NCBI lineage: Eukaryota > Metazoa > Arthropoda > Insecta > Coleoptera > Staphylinidae > Mimaenictus > Mimaenictus wilsoni. The sequence continues at coordinate 27,339 of JAODAC010059014.1, forward strand.
GGGGTCGCAGCGCACCACCAAAAAACACAGCAAAAACACACATGCGCCTCACCATGCATAAGAACGGCAGTCTAGCGAGACGGTAGGATAGCTAACTGCTATGTGTAAATTGGGAAGCATATAGATGAATAAAAAAACTAGATAAATTTACTAAATATATCTTAATAACCAAGTCATTTAAGCACATATTTAAGAATATTAAATATAATAATGTAAAATGTTTTTAATACTTATTTCTGCAAAATGGGTTTTAATTTTAAACATGGGAAATGGTAAATTTATAAAACAAATACTGAGGTTAAGTTAAGGATTAGAGTTGTTTAGAGATGGTAATCGGTATTAGAAAGTAATTGACATGGTTTCCAGTTGAAACAAACAATAAACGTCATAAATTTTGAAAAAAAAAAAACTAAAATAAAAAATAAACGAGTAGCATGCGTGGAGAATTTTGACAGGCAACATTCGTAAACGGCAACACCGCTTTCCAACAGTCAGCGATCCGCTGCCGATTCCACTATCTGTGCATCCAACCATCCAGTATGAACGATAAAAGCTTACACGGGAACATGAGTTTGTAATCGCTCGATGCGCAGCAGTATTCGCACCGATTGCAACGATTTTCACCTGATTGTTTCGACGTGAGTGATGGGTATGTATTGTGAGCGACGTTGGCGGTAGGGTTGGCACGTTGTGGCGATTGCGAGCTACCACAGCTCGCGCCAAATGCGCGCGTTCCCTGTGCGCCGCACCACTGTTCACAAAAACAAGAAAACACAACAGAAAACGCTGTGTTGAGTGCCGCGTGCTTGGCGGCGAACTCGTGTGTGCCTGCTTGTATGTGTGTATTGTGTACAATTTCAGCGTGACGCGCGTGTTTTGTTTCAGATAGCAAATTTCCTCAATGAGATTGTCGAGCCAGAATGACACCGAGCTGCATCTGAAGACCGACACGGAGGAGGAGCTGCTGTGGAAGCTCGCCGCGAGCGCTCAACCGCAGGCGAGGCTGAAGGCGGCGGCGCGCCACCTCAGTCTCCAGCAGCAGCAGGCAACGCACGCTGACCCACAGCAGCAGCAACTGGGCAGCGCCGTGTGCCCCACCGGCACCGCCACCAATGTGATTTGGGTGCAGAATCCGTGGACGCAAGCGACTAGCAACCAGCAGCCGTTGGCGGCGGGCGGCGGTGGAGGTGGTGGTAGCGGAGGAGGCGGCGGTCACGCTGCAGTGATGCCGGGCGCGACCATCGGCGGAGCGCAGCACCCGAATAATGAGGAGTGCGGCATTCGCGACGTATGGGCGCACAACCTCGAGGATGAGTTTCGAACTATACGACAAGTACGCTTTTTATTTTGCTCTCTTCATCTATCGTCAACCTCCCAAATATGATAAGCATGTATATGATAAAAAAAACTTGTTGGTTATAGATTGTACAAAAGTATCCTTATGTGGCGATGGACACGGAGTTTCCGGGTGTCGTAGCTCGGCCGATTGGCGAGTTTCGCAGTACCGCCGAGTATCAGTATCAGCTGCTACGATGCAATGTCGATCTCCTGCGTATCATCCAGTTGGGCCTCACGTTTCTCGACGAGAACGGCAAAACGCCTGGTGGATCCTACACAACATGGCAGTTTAATTTTAAATTTAATCTTTCGTAAGTACTTTTTAATTTCATCTTTTATTTTACCACTTTATTTCTGTCAGCTTGGCTTACATAATTTTATGAAAGTTTTAAAATTTCATTTAAAAATTTAGATATTCTAAAGGAGTAGATTTTAGAAATCAGTTTTATATATTTGTTTATTTTGAATACTTTTAAGGTTATGCTTTAACCTTTTAATGTTATGATGATCCACCTTAATAATAATATAACCTTACAAGTATTCAGTTATAAACTGTTATAGACATCATTCTGTGATAACTGGTGGCTGAGAACCCTGCATACATAAAATACTAATTTTTAACGGTATGATAGGGATTGGAGTTTAGCTAGATCAAAACGTTTCATCATTTCATTTATATAAGGTCATTTTAATAAGATTTAATTTCCATTCACTTGAATACAAATCATTTTAGTCTGAAACTCATTTTTTGTCATATTTTATAGATTTTATAATCATATTTGATAGATTTACTTTGTAAAAGATTTTAAAAATATTACAAATAGTACGAATTTTAATTACATCTAATTATAATTATTTAACAAACTAATTTAAGTAGGATTCGTGTATTTTATGTTATAAATTTATAAATGAATGTGGTGAAGTTGAATAATGGTTCTTGTTTGTTTTTAGGGAAGATATGTACGCACAAGACAGCATTGAACTCTTGCAAAATTCCGGCATTCAGTTCAAGAAGCACGAGGAGGAGGGCATTGAGCCAGCGCACTTCGCCGAGCTGTTGATGACTTCAGGCGTGGTGCTGATGGACAACATCAAATGGCTCTCGTTCCACTCTGGCTACGACTTCGGCTACCTCATCAAGCTCCTCACCGACTCGAATCTACCGATGGACGAGGCGGAATTCTTTGAGTTGCTGAAGTTGTATTTTCCAACCATCTACGATGTCAAGGTATTCTTCATTTTTAAAATTCTTAATTTCTTTAAAGTATTTACAAATATCAGTCGATCGCCTGTTTTTTTTTCTTCTTCATAAAATTGGAGAAAATCCTATTTTTTCTTTTGATTAGAAATTGTTTCATTGATAGAAAATATGAATATAAATCGAATGTAATGTTTCAGTATCTAATGAAATCGTGTAAAAACCTGAAAGGCGGTCTGCAAGAAGTCGCCGAACAGTTGGACCTGGAGCGAATAGGGCCGCAGCATCAGGCCGGCTCCGATTCGCTGCTCACCGGTATGGCGTTCTTCAAGATGAAGGAGGTGGGTTACATCACGAGCTTATGACTTTTAGATGCAGAGGAAGGCAAGCATTTTTGGAGAAATATGGTTTTGATTTAGCGGCGGGAGAGCGGCGCTAGATCTTAAACAAAACAAATTGCAGGAGAAAGAGTTGACTGAGATGGTTAACCCGTGACGCGCACCGCCATCGCCGCTGCCTAGAAAACGGCGACGCCCTACGTACACTCGCTGTGTTCGCTCGCTGCTTTTCTAGAAGCTGCCTTCCTTTTCGGACGCCCTACACTTTTTTTTATTATTGTACTGATTATTGATGAGAGTAACAGTAAACATTTCTATTGTGTCGTCTTCATTTGTCGCTTTATTTCTCGTAAAGTTGAAAATTTTTGTCATTAGTCCGATAAAAAGGCTCGAAGAAGAGCGACATTTTGCGAAGATTAACACGAAATTTCAAGAGATGAAGAATAGAAGAGACAAAAGAAGTTCTTCACAAATGATTGTAATTCTTGTTATTCTTTAATAATATTGTTAAAATTTTTATTATCGACGTGTTTGGAATTGTGCGAATATGGTTGAAGATTTGTGGTAGTGATGGATAAAAGTGCTAATCTTAAAGTTTTGTTTGCAGATGTTTTTCGAGGATACGATCGACGATTCAAAGTTCTCGGGGCATCTGTACGGTCTCGGCACTTCGTTTGTGATGAACGGCAATGCGGCGGGCAGCTACGGCAATGCCGACAACGGCGACAACAGCAACTCGTCGTGATGCGCTGCTCTCCTGCTACATCTTTCAATTTCGAAACGCCTACGCTACGAAGAAAGAAGCTGAAATGTTTTATCCGTACCCATTTCGTTGGCGACGAGAAATTATCCTTTTACACGTCCTTCACTTTACCTCGCCTCTCCTTCATCCGGTTGACTACACTTTTTCTTTACCTTTCATCCAAAAACTACGTTTATTTTTTAACTTTTGAACGGTTACATATTAAAACCTCCCCGTATTTTTTCCTCCTTTCTTCACATTCTTTTCCTCCATGATCCCGTAAATGCATTCAAAAAAACACGATCGTTTATCATCCGCCGATTTGCGTCGTGCATTATTCATTCAGCAGGAGGCGATAAGCAGCAGATCCACCACAGAATGACAGTTTTTGTACATTAGCTGATAAGATCGGTCTCACTTTTTTTACTACAATTAACTTACGTTTTGTGTGCGTCGTGGTTACGTCACATATACACAAACACCCGAGAAAGAGATGCGTTGTTTGCATGTTGGATGATGACCTGATTGATATTGCGTCGCAATCGAAGATTGTATAATTTACTAGCTATGTAGTGTTACAACATTTTATTATCTTGGAAGTTATCAAGAGCAGAGCGAAACAAATGCTACAAAAAACGAATATGCGAATATTGTAAAAAATATGATGCGCGAGGAAGCAGAGCCCCCATTCAATTGGATTGATGCAGAGAAGCTACGAAGTGCATCCACTTTTATTAACATAAAATGAAACGAATAAAAATCTAAAAAATATTTGTCTTACTGTTTCTCATCATTTTTTATTTTCTTCAGATTTTGTGACTTACTAGATAAAGGGACATAGAATGCTTGTGGATTTTGTGTTCCTTTTGCTTTAAAATTGTCTACGTAGGCAAATTTATGCTATTGATTTTTGAGGAAAATGAATTTTTACTAATGTTAAGGATGCCTTTATTCGTTTGTTACGGTTTGTATCCTTTTGGGAAATCTATTTTGATATTAAAATTAGACAATTCTAAAATATAGTATACAAGAACATTTTGGATACAGACTAATATAAACAAATAGTATATAATACTCTTCATTCAATCGGAGCAATTGTTTATTAGAAATAAATTCTCAAGTTTGGAATTAATTCTCGTGCTTAATCGGAACAAAACTAATTCTATCAAAATTACAAATAGATCCGTATTTCTTAAACGTTTGTAGCTTTTCCTCCAGCGAACTTAAGCTGGTCCCGTACATTTAAACACATTTTCTATTTTATTTTAATGAAATTTTCCGAAAATGTGCAGAAGTAATTTGTTAATTTTCGGACGGTTTAAGATAGCGATCTCCTAATGTTTTATAACGCACTTTTTGGAGAAAAAAGAAGTTGTAATAGCACATCTAAACACGTTTTTTTTTCTTAAATTTAGCGAAACTGGAAAACTACCAAATTGAAGTTTCCTCTTTTTAAAACTGCACGTAAACCGATGCATCCTAATCACAAAAAGGTGCAATAACAAATAAACAAGCAGTTAAGTAACATTATGAGTGATTTTTATTCTTTAATTTCATCAACAATGTGTTTTTTCATCTATAATATGCTTATACATAGTATCTCTATTTTGTTTCATTCTGTGTTTGAATATAATTTCCACATTTTAGTTTCGCTGGCTGCCGCGCGTGTAGAAACAACACCATCGGCCGGTATTTAATGAAACGCATAACAAACTAGCCCACACCTACATCTCCCATCACTTGCTTCCAATCAACGTTATAGTGTGTGATAAACTCATGCAATGCCTGCTGCATTCATATATAATCTATCAATCGAGAAGAATTTACAAATTACAAGTCAACACTGTACAACAGGAAAAATAAGAGGCGCATTTCGTATAATTCGCTCAACTCGCATATTTGTTTCTCTTTTTTTGTCTCTATAGTTACTCAATCACATATTAGACGTATATAGTTCAATTTCACCCTCTAAAATAAACGTCGCCGCTCACCCGTCCACCCACGAGAAATTATCATTCTCTAAGTCTCTAGTAGAAATATTTTTAAATATAATAATCAGGTCTTGTATCTAATTGAAAATAGGTTTGTCTATTCACACACGCACACCGGATGTATGTATCTTTGCGTCGAATTGTTAGCATCTATTTTAATCTTTCTGGCGTCACACTAATAACCACATCAACAAACTAAAAAAACAGAAGAGAACGCAACATGTTCGTAAGGATAACAGTATAATAATAATAGGAAAAAATCGCAAGCAATGCGCAATAACACGAAACAAAAATGCTAAATACAGAAACAAACCCCAGGTGCTTATTGTGTTTCAGTTACACATTTTCCTGCGTGTGTTTTATATGTGTCCCTCCCCTGCGATAAGTACACTATTAACTAGTCTCTGCTTTAACTTTTAACTTTCGTTAACATTTTCGGCTCAATTCCATCTTTATCTTCAAACATCTCTATTTACAGCGCAATATTCATTTCAATAATAGCCCCATAAATATAGGAAAAACAGAGGTAAAAACAAATAAATAAAACAAAATTGGTTGGCGCTAAAAATTAAACAAGTCACTAATATGTCTTGGAAAAATCACAATCTCCGCTATCAGCTGGCTAAATCGATAAAATGCTAGATAACATCTTCAGCTAGGTTTACATTTGCCTCGCGAGCCTCCACTTTTGTAGTCGCCAAGATGGTCTTCACCATCTCGTGGACACGAAGCTGGTCTAAGAAGCGTTTCGCGCGGCATCGATCGCCGTCACCTGCACCAGCGTCTTGGAGTCGATCGCCTCGACGCCGGCCTCGATCGACTCGCCGTCGATGCTGACGGCCACCGCGGATGTGGCTGATGGTGCGTTTGCGTCCTGCGCCCCTAACGTAGTCGCCGTCGACGCAGCGCTGTCTTCGGTAAGACGCAACGCAATTTCAAGATCGCGGAGCACCTCCGTCTCCTTCGGCTCGATGAGCGCGAAGCGATTGTGCAGCATCGTGAGGTGAACGAAAGTGAGGTTGAGGTGTGCGTGCAGGCCGAGGAGCACGACCTCTTTGAAGTGCGCCGCGTAGAGATGCGCCACCACGTGGAAAAGTAGTCGGAGGATTTTCCGCACGATTGATTCGAAGGATGACGGAAATTCTTTAGCTGAAATTTTACATAATTGTCAATTACTTTCTATAAATTATGTTAGTGGAGATTGTTATTTTAAGGATAATATAGAGCGTGTATTACATCACATAATTCACATGAAAAACAAATTTATAAAACCAAAATGCATATAGATAAAACAATTGAAACAATGCCTGGCCATTTTATTTAATTAAGACCTTACCAGCTTACAAAAGGAGGGTCAGGGCGCGACCGTGCCGATTTTTAAATGAAATTTGGTAGACGTATAACATAGGTCTAAAAACAATGCGTTTTTGCATTATTTTCGAAAATCATGCATGTGATTGTAAATAGAAGAGATAAAGGTTGGTTAAGATTAGGAATGTTAACCCTATATTTTCTGGGCGTAAACCATTTTCAAAATAAACAGTTCATATGATTGGTAAATATTGTACTCACCATATTTAGTAGGAAAAATGTTTTCATCACTAATCGTCTTCTGTGTGAAGGTCATAACATAGTCTATGTATTGGGGTGCTGCAACGCGTGTTTTTTTACCCTTCTCATCGAACCATAAATATGTCCTGAAATTCAAATTATGTAGAAAACTTAGTTTTATCTAATTTCGTATAAATTCATCGCACGTTTTAAAATATTCATAAGTTCAAATTAAAATAATTTTAAAGTTATAAAACATATATCATTATCTATCCTATACATCCAATTATTCTTGATGTATGTTTAAATTCAGAATATTCACTCAGAAGTATCTTTCAAAGTATAATTAAGACCTGAGTATTAGAGTTTAAAAAAGATTTCTACATGAGTGTTAGAGTGAGCTTGATTTTTACCCGTTTCAATAAATGCGAGCCGAGATTTTGCCATTACTTATAATGTATCACTCATACTTAATTGCGTTGTTATTCATTGTTAACGTTTATTAGAGTTGTTTTTATTTGTAGAATTAGGTAATTAAAAAATCGCAAATATACACCTACGTCAACAGCTAAATATATGAAAATTATATTCAAACTACGATAGCTTGCTTGAATGTATTATAAAAAGATATTGTTAATAAACTTTATAAATACAATGACGCATCACATAATTAATATTTATGTAAGTAGCTAAATATTGACCAGATATAATCGTAATCTAGATCAATATATACGCGATAATACCTCAACTGTATTTACAACAAATCTTTAAATGTGATTTGTTGTAATTTACAGACGCTAAATCGTATTTATCGTATTTAAGTGTTACTTACAAAGCTGTTATTAATATTTCTGAAAGAAACTATGCTAAATTGCAATTCGTTCAAATTTTATTAAAGGAGGTTAGTTATCTAACATTTACTAATATTTAATATTTGTATATTCAGAGGAATCTTTCGATTAATAATCGGCTTTTACAAAATTATAATACGATGAGTTACACGTAAAAGCTTAGATAACATCATTAAAAATCAAACTAGACACTAGACAATGTTCAATTACAACCCGAAATCGACTTAATAAACCTCAAGGTAAACCAACCCATAACATTATACTAAAACCTACCAACGAAAAAAAAAAACGCCTTGAGTCAAATAAAAATAAAACAACATTTAAACAAGAAAATAATGAGTTCCAGTAAAACTCACCTCTGACCAGGACCAGTCATATCCGGACATCCACTATTCGTACAAAATTCACTAACAGTGCCATAGACTAAATTCACGTGATCAAATAGAGCCATGGCTGCAAGTAAAACACATTATTACCCAAACGATAATAGTAACGTGAATGCATAAACATAAAATAAACACACGCTATGCTGGACAGCGAATAAACGCAAACTCACTGTGTGATGCAAGCCACTCGTTGTAGTCCAAACCGGGCGGCAGATCGACCATCAGTCGCATGTCCAGCTCGGGCAGCTTATTCTCGAGCACGGCCGACTCCAGGTACAACTTGGAGTCGCCGGCGTTTGCGTTGTCAGCGCCTTCGCGGTCCTTCCGTCTCGCCTTTCTACAACACAAAAAAATAAGTAATATAAGTATTTATATAAAAGAGAGAAAAAGTTTTTTTTTATATACGATGAGAATGTAATAAAGGAAAAAACAAATTATAACCGGCAGAAGCATGAAATAGTTTCATCAACAAACTGCTGTTCTTTGGCTTTTTGCGTCTTTGCAAACCACATTTTGAGCAATTACTACGAATTGACTTAGATTGCGAATGTGTGATTGTAATATTCGTTTGCGAAGTCGTAGGAGTGTTCTTTTATTAGATTTGTTTGCATTGTAAGGGAAGCTTTGAGGAAAGTCGGAAGCCATAGCGAAACCAAATGGAAGAAAATGTAAATCTGTATAAAGTTTGGTAGTTTTATGGGATTTCCTTTAATCTATGATAATGGAGGAAATTTTCGTGGCTATAAAAAGGTACTGGTTTAGCCATGAAACAATGTGTTTAAAATTGTCTCCTGATCTACTTAGTACTATCATTGGAATACTGTGGTACATGTAACTTCCCCGAGGGGTTAAATGTGTGTTGAATTATATACACCAGATTATATACACCAATGTTCTATTGGTGTATATAATCTTTTTAAAGACTCTAATTATGATGATTAAAATTTGCGTGTAGATAGCACTATTTAAGAGGGAAAGATACTTCATAATATCACCAACGTAACGAATTTTATATATAATTAGAAATAAACAATTGAAAAATATAGAAATTTGCCTGATTACTTCTATATTTTTCAAGAAAATCAATAGTTAATTATACAATTGTCATGCTATTTCCTGCTCTATCTAACTGCGAAAAGGCAAAACACAAAAGAAGATAGAAAAACCTAAATATTTATGAGATTCTCCCAACAATTTATATCGTATATAAAGAAACATAGTTTCATGAACCTTCCTAACAAAAAGAACAATATTTCTGTATTTTTAAACCTTCAAGAGAGAATCCTAGATGTTATTTAATTCTTGTGACATTTCTTGTCCAATAAGACAGGGAACTGGGATAAACGCAAAGGGAGATGAATATTAAATGGAAAACCTTAATAATTCAGTGATGCAAATAACATGACATGTCATGACCATTCATGTTTTATATGAAGAAATATAATAATGTATACTGAACAGTCCTAGAAGAAATAGCATGATATTCTACATATTTCGACGTTTTTCAGAAGAATAATAAAATTAATATAGTATAATACACTTTATATAGTATATTTTATATAATTTGAAGATACTTGAAAGAAACAATGAAATAAAGCTTGCCTGGCGGTTTTCAGCTTCTTCCCAAAGTATACTCAATTAGGAAGTTATGAAGTCCAAAGTATGCTTGAGACATTTCTATCTTCCTACGAAAGTTCATAGTTCGCCAATCAAGTTCTTACATAAGTCACAGTAGAAGAAAACCTCCTAATACGAATAAATCTAATAATCTAATACGAACAAAAGTTTTGCAAATCTGATAAGAAAAGGAAACGTGTGACATGGAATTAATTTCTTTGTAACAAGATAACTATTTAATTGTAAATTCAGGAAACTAATATGTAAAATGTTAATATGATCAACTTTTACGAAAACATTGCTTAAGATACAACTGTATTTTCAACCTTAATAGTGGTTCTATGTCTACAGATCATGCTATATATCATACCATGCTATACCTAAACATTGAAAAGGGTGATTAAAAAATGTAATCCAAATATAAATTTCTAGAAATTTCCTTTCATTCAAATAAGCTTCAATCATGAGTCAAAACGCAAAATCTGAAAAATGTTATGAAATAAATCCATGCATGCTTCCGCAGCCGACGTACTTGGCACCTATGCAATTTACGTATTTTGTGTAATTACTTACGACCACTTTAGATCAAGTATTAATATCTATTTATAGCTGAAAATTGATTGCGTGTCGTCGTCGCCGTCGAATGCGAAAAGAGGTCGTAATCAACGCTGTTAAACATTGCAAGTTCGTAAAATACGAACTCGTACGCACTGGACGAAAACGAAATGACGAAAATATGGCGTGGAAAACCGCAGCATCATCGCCCCCAATGTCTACACTTACCCCATAAACCAATCCACGGTATCGCGGAGATATTCCGGTAGTCGCTCCAGCTTGACGTCGTGTGCGTGGTTGCGCACCCCCTGGTTGTGTCTGCAGTGTGTAGGTCGATGTCGAGTGCGACTGTTGACAAACAATCGCAGCACTGGTGGAGGCGATTTCACTCCTCACTTCGTGGTTCCAACGACGACGTTATCGAAGGGGAATGCACGCGTATAAGTATTGTATGTTCTTTATGCGCGTGTTTTCACGTGTGTGTGTGTGTGTGTGTTTGTATGTGGACGTCGGTGTATTTGTGTTGCGGGAGCACTCAGCTGATTCGCTTCAACTCGAACGCCAGAGGCGCACGCACGACACCATCGCCGTGTGCTACGCAGCAGCAGCAGCGATGCACTCGCGGTGTGGGCACGACGACGACGTCGTTATCAGCATCGCAACATGGCACAACAGTGCGGTTGGGCGAAATTTGTTTTTTTAGTTGGTCGGGTTTGGACGTCGTCGTCAGCGGATGCGATGGCGGCGGTGGTTACTGGCGTTTACTGCGAGGCGACGGTGATGTTTGGGTACGACGGGCATGGGCACAGCCCGCGGTGGCAAGAAGTCATGCGTTTGCGTACGCACAGGCTTTATCGGCTTCGTGGGGGCACAACACAGATTAGAATTTTATATATCACTCGCGTTCACCACTGGCTCTATTCGCAAACAGCGCAAACACTCGCGACGACTTGCATAAATACGAAGTCGACACTTCGTTAATCTTCGATTATTTTCGTATTATTTTACGAAAGATTACCAGTAGATGGCGCTACCCACATATAATTTTAATTAATATTATTTTTAATGATTTACAAATGTTATACAATTTTAACATTTGCATCATAGACTAACCAATATTTACATCTTTTAGTAAACTCATTACTTTCCAATAAGTGTTACGTTGATTTTAGTATTTTAAGTAAATTTCATTTCGACTTGTTTCACTTTGCATTAAAACATTTTATATCATTAACAATGCAACCAAACTCGCATATAGTTAATATAATTAAGAAATTATTTAGTTCTGAACCGTTTTAAATACAAAATTATAATAGTTTATCAGTTTTAAACATTTGCGATGACTTTCATATATGCAAAAACCACACTTCGTCAAACTTCGTTAATTTACGGAAAAATTTCCTTAAAAATGAATAGAGGTCGCCATCTACACCAAATTTTCATAATTAATTTAAATTTAAAAAACACAAATTTAATGTAGTTTAAACACTTTAATTATAGATTAACATATAAACAGCGATATTTTAAGAATAATTACTTACTTTCAAATACACGTTATACTTTATTTAATGTTTTCAATACTTTTTATTTTTGACTCGTTGTCAATAGATAGCTCCACTTGATCTTTAAACGTTCTATGTGAAGCGACCGCGTGAACTATGCAACCAATAAAACTAGTATAAACTTAGGTTATTAATAACTTTATTCTAAATCTGTTTAAAAACAAAATAACAATATAAACTTGGGCTTAATTCAAATCAATTAATGATCGATTGGCATGGACAAGGGTCAAGGATGTAGGAACGGTTTAGAAATCTACAAAAAATGAACACACATGTCTGATTCATATATTAGATTTATTAAACTTTGATCAAAGATCACCGTCTCGTGTTTGCAACGAGAACGTTAAAAAACGCATTAACAACGCTGACTGTTTGCACACATTAGATTAGGCGTAATAGCGCTGAGAGACTTGAGTACAGATAGACTTTATACAACAACACGTTTTGATGCATGCATCTTTCGGCATTACTTTATATGTTGTATAGAAAGACGCGCGTAATTCGATTGGCACAAATGTTACTCCCTCGCTTAACACGCAGGTCGATTATAAAAGCACTACTTGCGTATACAATTCGGCGCGTAATATAATCTTTAGTATAATATCATTTTTTTATATGTATAATCCTTATGTACATTTATAAAATGCATTCGTATATTCGTTTTGTCGTCTTATAAAGTCATTGTGAGGCCGAGCTTGGCGAAAACCATCTCTCTTCGTAGACGGCATATCTCCCAGTAAATTTCATGAGCTGAAAGGGATGAAGTTTTAGGTTAAATGAGGTTTGATAAGAGTGAGTGAGAGGTTATGTGAGTGATTTATTACCTGAGCTTTTAACAAGTCCTCGTTCGATATATCTAAGATAATTTAAAAAATCACAGACTGCTATTATCTGAAAATTTAAAAGAGAAAACATCTTTTATTAGTTATGTGAATTTGTAGGATAAACTATCTTTGGGCTTCAAAGCATATACCAACACAGACCTAAAGGAGAATCAATTACTTCATGAATAAGAATTCTACGATTTGTATATTAGAAATTATTTTAAAATAAAGTTTGAATATCACATTTTAGTACCAATATTTGCCACAACATGGTAGCGTCGGACTCAAGTACTGTTAAATGTGTTTAGGCTGATTTCTTATTAATTTGTGACAATGAGAGATGTTTGTAATTTTAATATTAGTTCTTGTACATTAAGATTTCCATTTCTAGGCTAGTCTAAGTTCAATCATATGCAGTTGAGGTTAAAGAATTTCAGGTTAAGAGGTTAGGAAGTTGATACTTACTCTATTTCGGCAAATTTTCGATATCGAGTACCAAACATCCTCTTCCCCAATATTCATTCGATAGAAACACTGCCTTGGCACTTCTAATAATGCACATTTTCTACAACAATAAGAAGAGCAAAAAAACAAGTTAGTCTCTTTTCTAGTATTTATGAAATGAATACTTGATTGAAATGTGACATACTTAGGAAACATGGTTTTGGTTTTGTCCCCAATCGCCTCGACGCAGATCGTCCCCGCCTCGACGGCCGCGACGACCTTCTCGGCGAGCACACGATTGCCGAACCGCAGACACGGATCGATATCCTCCTCGTAGATGCGTTTAATGAACGCATCCTGTTTGTTCAGCACTGCCGTTTCCTTCCACCGCATGAACTCGTCCTGCAGCACTGGATCCACCTGCGATTCGTTGTTACCAAAAAAACGCAACGAAACAACAAAACAAACACAGCGCCATATTAGATCATTATCTAGACAAACAGTCGACGAGTCGACGAGAGGGAGAGTAGTGCTCACTTCATGTCCATCTTTGCTGACCACATCGAGGAGTGAGGTAGGCGTCGCGTTAGCATCCAGGGATGACGCCAGCGTCAGCGGGTGGTTGGGGTCACGTGTCGGCGAATCGGGCGGCGAACTTTCGCGGCCATACTTGAGGTTGAAGTGCGACGGACAGCGGCGGTGTTTTTTTGCGAAAAACGCTCCTCCTGCAAACAAGATAAAAACGGGGACGTTAACAACGAGACGTGCCTTTGTTTATTCAGGATTCGCACTGGTATAGATATACTCATTGTCAGGACGTCAATATTTACATAGTCATTTTGTCATTTTTTTTTTGGGAGCGTTCTATTACTTTTTTCCCGAAGCTATTCGTTGGAATAATTTGGATATCCCAAGATTGAAAAGAAGGAATATTTAAATAATGGACGTTTTCCATCGTAAAATCAGAAAAATCAGTCTTGGTTACGTCTTAAGTTAAGTTAAATAAGTTCTTTTCTGGGGAATCTTATATTAAAATACTGACAAGGAGAGTGTCTCAATTGCCCGCCGCAGCCGCGCCGAAAGTGATTTCGGTACGGTTTCGATGCAAAGCAATCCATCGCTGTATTGTTATAAGAACATAACCGCATTGTTTGTCTAACTACTTGTTTGTTAAGCAAATAGATTTTCCTTCACATATGTTTGACATTTCGTAATCAAAAATAATACTGTAATGTATCTACCAGCATTGTTATGATCAGCAGTAGGTTGTGTATAGTATTATTTAATCAAAATCGCTAATATAATGTACATATTATAAAACAGGAGTAGAAAAACACGTTTAATGTTAGTGTGCTTATATGTGCATGGTGTTTGGTGTTTAGCAGTTTATATTAATGCAAGCCAGTGAGCTATCAGCTCCAGATGCAAGTATCCGAATAGAAACTTTATTGAAACCCAAACGTTCCGTACAGTGGAACTGTGTGCGCTGCCCAGAACAGCACTACAGATTCAAGCAGACGCTTGCCTAGGCCCAAAAACACCGTAGGAGAGACTGTTGTTTACAAAGGTTCTTAGGCAGCCCCTAGTAATGCCTACTAAATAACATGACCCTTCTCGCGACATTTGGTAAACATAAGGATACTATATTTTTTATAAATTTTATGAGCTTCAACTTCGTAAATATTGCTGTTACAATTTCAAATTTTTTAAAGAATTATATAATATATGTTATATTAGCCCGTTCGGGTGGCTTAGTGGGTAACACCTTGGCGTATAACGCCAGCGGACGAGGTTCGAGTCCTCGGGGCGGGCACCACACAGTGTGATTATTATTCACACATCACTTCACAAATTCACCCCACCCACACACACACACACACTACTTCAAACAATCAACTTAAAACATTAAGACTTCACACATCAATCTACAGACACCTGTAACTCACTAGAAGAACTACAATCAACAACAACATACACCTACAATCAAAAACAACATACACCTACAATCAACAACAACATACACCTACAATCAACAACAACATACATCAACAATCCACACCAACTACAAAAAATTGTATAAAAAACCCTTAGATGTATGAATTGTAAAAAAACAAACATCAAAAATAAATAGAACATATCAAAGTCGGAAAGACCCACAGAGGTCGATAGACGTTAAAATATGTGATGTTATTATCATTATGTTATATTAGGTTAGGATAATAGTATATATTTAGGACGAGTCTTATTATCTTATTGTTAATAAAACAATAAGTATAAAAATTGTACTAGTTCTCTTATATTTTAGCACTTTTTTCCTAGCCCATTTCAGGTTTTTTTTTTGTTTCACTGCTATGCCTTTTTCCCTTTTGTGCTATTTTTTGACGTGTTTTATAACCTCCACTCAAACTCGTTGGAACATAAAACTTTATGTCTAGTCTACTCACAGATGTGCAATTGTTTATTTAAGTGTGCTTGATGATGAAAGATGTACGAGTGTGCATACGAGGACGCAGTAATTTTGCCATATTTTACTACGAGTACGTGAAGATATTTTCAAAATATACATGTTTCTACTAGTGCAACCATGTTTTTATTACTTTAGATTTCCAATTTTAACTACTGCAACTGCTGTACATAACTTACTTGGGTTTACACTGCTTATAGCAAAGTGGATTACATTATACGTACCTTCTTCAGCACCACGACTACGTAGATCAATCTGGGGATGAAGATGAGGGTTCGGCTTGCTGGGGGTGGAGGTGAGCACGAGCGTCTTTAGAGCGGATACTTCAGCAGTGAGAACGTCGACTTTCATCTGACTTTCGTGGAGCGCTTTCTCAGCAGCCGCTTGCTTAACATTTGCATCTCTTACCATATTATGCGCTTCCTATAATAATCGAAAAAGTTCTTGGTTATAATTAAGATTTATACGAATGTGTGATTGTTACGAGTTAAGAATTAAGACCCGCGAGATGAAATAAATGTTAAAAGTCATGGCTTTAATTATCTGTCTAAAATTTAAAAATTAATTATTAATATCCAGTAATTTCCTCTGTTGAAATGAAAGTTTTTGTTGGAATTATTTGAATTTGGCGCTCAAACTATGTGACGATCAGTTGACATCAGTGAGGGTGCTAGGGTTTGGCGTCATTCGAGATTAACCATATATGATCTGTGGAGATCAACTCACGAGCAGCGCAGGAGACTCAATGCACACTCAATGCACGTGTAAGCTAAGCAAGTTAATCAACGATTTTTCCATTACGTATAACTTTGTGTTTGTACTATACACCAACCCATAACCACCATCAGTTTTTTTTTACATAAATTAATTGTAAATTAGATAAATTCTATTAAGCTCAAGTGTTATTTGTTACAGTTCCTATTAAGTAAGTCTAATTGTGGATAAAAACGATTTATTGGATGACCCAATTTGTTTTCTTTTTCTCTTTCATTAAATGTACCTTTCATTAAATGTAATCAACGAGGATAAGATTAATTTCGCACTTATCTGAGCTTTAAACCCTTTGTTGGTCACGCGTAATTTCAAGAAAGGGCAAGAAAGACCTGTGCAACCAACCACATCTTTAAACACTATATAACTGTCTCAAAACTATATAACTGGATTTCTGGAAGCGGACGATGAGAATATGAAGATAGGTATGTTACTCGGTGCCAGAGTAAGTAACATCTTCCATGGTCCTGTAGCAATCTGTGGAATATCAATGTCCTCAGTGCAGGAAATGGTATAGAGACGACATAGCCTGGAGGGCCGAAGAGGGCCCTTGTTAGCCCAAGAAGTTATTCGATGTCTCAGACGCCAGACCCCAAAAAATATCAAGCTGAAGAAGAGCCATATAAGGCTACTTGTTAGTATACTGAAAAGTCATGCCGAGGTCCAGCTATCCGATATTGGGAGGAGACTTCTCTGTACTTGTGTATTCGTAGCACCTGAAAAACCTGCTAGGCTGCGAGCAGCTAGGTCTCGCTGAGACCGAGTACCCCTTGATGCAAGGGGCATTACTCGGAAGGAGAGTAATTAAGAAAGAGAATAATTGTAAGGAATTGCAAATTTCAAGAAAGATTTCCGAGGAGATAAGAAGACCTCTACCTGAACCGAAGAAAGGAACGAAAACTACCAAAAACACATGTGTTCGCGCGTATTGCGTCTTTAACTATGATTTTTATATGCACTTGCGAATCTCCACGAGCTCTAAATTAATAGCCTCGATGCAGGTAATCTCCGACAGCCTCACAATGAACGGTGGTAAACTTAACAACTCTTTATTTAAGACACTTACAAAACTGACAAACCACCCACTCGCGCCACGGTCGGACCAGAACAAGGTCGAGCCGAAGGCGCGCACCACTTAGCTAGACCAAAAAAGGGACGCTCAGTAGCGTCGCGCGCTTGCCACCTCGGCTCGTTATCATGGCGCGCAACAACATGTTTAAATGAAATTGTTGAATTAATTTATCTGTAGTGGCTCATTCAAACATTGAAACTTAGGCGCTTTTTAATAATTATGCCTATCTACAACATTTTAACGTCCTTCCTTTTAATTTATTTATACATAAAACAAACAAGGTTGAATTTAACGATTTAACGATACCAATCACAGTTACTTTTTTTTTGTTCATAGATTCATACCAAATACAAAGAAATCAAAAAATGTTTATTCCTCAAATTATTCTCAATTTGATATAAATTTAACAACAATTTCGAAACTTTTACATAATTTCCTAAACAATTCCTCGAAAATTACCAATTTGCTCAATGAACCACATTAAATAATAACTTCTATTCCACTTTATTCAACTATGCTATTCAGAATGTTCTACAATGGTAAATTGTGCAATTTATCATGATGTGCCATGCCGTGCTATGCTGAGAATAATGTCGTGCTCGAAGCACTCCTGCGTTCACATTCGCATTAGTGAAAGTTTTTCTATTCAGCATATACTCGATGTACTCGTACTCATTCCGCCATAACGCCATCAATTGTTTCATCGTTAGAAATGCGTTCGTAAACACACACGATCCACAAGCGCAAGTAAAATGATCGGTGCGTGCTTGAAATTACTCACAATCAGGCAACAATCAACCTTGTACATACGAGTTATAAGAGTATACACTGACTGTGAGAGTAGTGCCTCAGCAATGCTCTGTAGCAACCTGTCACGAGAGCATCGACCTGCACACACTCCCCTCTGCACGCAACTTTTCTCAAATCCTTTCTGAGTGTTTCTACGAAGAGGTTGGAATTGGCCGAGAGGGTATCATTACATGATAATGACACTCATTTCTAAACGAGTTCATGTTAGACTGCAACGTCTGGTCTCGTCAGGTGTATTCAGTTATGAATTCTTGACTTAAGTTTTCGACTTGACTCAAGTTCATTTTGAGTTAACCTGAGTTCTGTTCTTGACTTACAATTAGGTAGCAAACCGTGACTAATTTCGATCTTTGTTTTAACAGAAAGGTTAAGTACTCAAAGGTTTATAGATTTACTGCTTTATATTAAGGGGACTGTATGTTTTTAGTAAATTTATGGTCTGACAACGACGCCTGTATTCTTAGCCCAATAAAAAAATTGGACTCGCACAATTATACAATGTTATTGTCGCGAACCAACACAGATCACCAAAGTTTGCGAGAACAAGGGGCAGAGCACACCTGATGACTGCTTGGTGAAACGAACAGAAAAAAATTTATATTCGATTTGCAAGCCGACCACTACCCGTGGTCTGGAAGGTCTATTGGATGAGAAGAGTAATGCACTCGTACCAATGTCTTGGGTAGAACTAACTTTATTTACATAAAATTTACAAAAAGAAACGTTTGGTTGAGACCTCGAAATACCATACCACAACTTCTTCCGGAGATGCCACCTCTTAAATCATAGTCGTCAGCCAATCAGCGGTGACCCAAAAGGTCACAATTCTCTCGCTAAATCATATAGGGCTGGTCAGACTAAGCGGGGAGCAGTGACTTAAGTCGTAAATCCCATAATCACACGTGGTAAACAAACATTTCGGCGTTTGAAGTGTGCAATAAAAGGTACTGAATGTTTCCAGAAACTGGTCATCACCTATCTCCTTTTCATACATAAGATATGACAAAGAAACCCAGAGGCGTCGGTGACGCGCAATGCCAGCTGCCACGCACTAGGGACGTGCTAGCGACGCACAAACTTGACAAGCTCGGCTCGGACGAAGGGACGAACTGTCCAATGCCGGGTGGTTGTGAAAGTGAGAGCGACGGACATACCCTCTCTTTTAAAAGCGCGGCCAGATAGAAATTCCGGGTTTGCAACACCCAGTGCATAAATTATTTTTTCGGTGTTGTCAACGATTAACTTAACAATGAAGGTGCGGTCAACCGTACTTGAAAAGTCAAGAGCAGCAATAAAGTTTCGGGGTTTCGGGGTAAGCTCGGGGCGCTTAGTCGCCCTACAGCTGCTGGCCAAGTTTACTGAGACAGGCCTAAGTCGGTCGCGCCGATCGCCGATACGCTGAGTACAATATCTATTCAATGGTCATAAACTGACGGCCCAAAACGCATCAAATCAACCCCCATAAAACTAAAAATCTAAGAGCGACCACTGCTGCCACCCGATGGTCAAGAGCGATCAAACATTTTATAATATAAGTGCCTTGACAATAAATAGCCATATTTCCCAAAATCCACACAATATAACAATAAACGAAAATATCTTACAAATAACTATAAACTGAACGTGAAATTTCTTAAAATTACAAGGGATTTTGACCATCGATTCTCGACAGATACAGTAAATGCGCAAAGCGTTTTTATGAAATTATTTCCCCGCGAGTTGTAAATTCGCGGAGCTTTATTTTACATATTTCGAAGCGCAAGAAGTCGCAAAGATTCCAACTTAAGGGGGCAGCGGCTAGTTGGCGCAGCACCCCTCAAAGGTGCATCAGAGAAAGAAAGATAGTAAAATGTAAGACAGAGAATGGGCGCTAGGATCGAAGAGAAACTATATACCTGCGCTTGAAATACATACAAAGATTGGAAACAGTTGTGTAAGTTTTGTGGATTTGCAGAGTTGAAATTTGAGAGAATATGGAAAAAAGTGGAAAAAAGCTTGAAGAAATACAAAAATTAAAGCATGCTATTGTGTGGCATGGACCTCCACACTTCAAACAGTGGGAAACGTACGTCATCTTACCATCAACTCCTAAGTACAAATGAAAGCTGTAACAAACTATCTCATTCATCATGCCTGAGTTTGATTTCCATACATCATTTTGTCCTTCATTCTGTACTACTCATCTTCTTGTTGATATGTACGGATCACTTTCGCAAATATGCGAAAATAAATGAGGAAAATGCCGACCCGCTACAATTGTACCTAGGGCAAACGAGTGATCTTTCGAACGAATTTCATCGGGCTACGCCTGAAAGACTCTCTGACTCACTTCACACTTCTTCACTAACCCTTAGTCATCTACCCACTCTTCCTTTTACAAAAGAGCCTCTGCGTATACACTAAAAGGGGTAAAAGCAACAAATAGCGACTAATAAACAAAAAAAAACTTACTTTTTCCTGCAGCTTGTAAAGTCCGAAGACACTAAGTACGTTTATAAAACTATTTGAGTTACTCTTTCGTTTCATATATTAATCTTAATTCCACGTTTCATACTATAAATATCATAAAGCGTTAAAACCCCGATATTCATTTAGAAACACTTGGTCTTTCATTTTTAGAAAATGGTAATCGTGTGAACGTTTGACCTCCTGCAGGACGGCATCGGCAGAGACCGCAGGTAGAACAGTTTGAACGGCATTCCGACATTCCACTGATATCCATATCTTTAAACGCGCATCTTTATCTTGAGTGAATGTGTACATGTTGGTATGTTACGTACGAGTATATGTTTATACCGGATATTCATTTATCGCTTGGCGGAGCAATTTCGTGGCCTGAGTGTCTGCGTTATAGGAATGCGTAAAAGTACTAAAAATACCAGGACGTTGCAGGAGGTGCAGGTTGTGGAAGATGTGAAAGGTCAAATCGACATTTTCCTATTCGATTGGTTGGTTACACACATAAAAGGTCAACGTTTATTTCAACCCCGTATTAGTTTGCCTTTTTTGGTGGTTCCTGCTCCATTTTCCTTCTCTATTTTTACTGTTTTTTTGGGGTTAGGTAGGATTAACCTCATCCAGGATTACTAATTCAGAGGGAGAGAATTATGGAAGGCATTTTTAACCTAGAAGTACCTTTATACATGTAGATCTGAGAGCCATCTGTTTGCATTTTCACAAATATAGTTACGGAAATCAAACATAGATGTCGATATAGTTACTCTGACGTCACCAAATTCTCATTTTCAATCTTTAAATAACTATATCTTAAAAACTACTCGTCCAATTTTCATGATTTTTTAAAAGGTTTGTAGGAAAAGTTTCCATCTTTCAATGAATCTTAAGAACCTGAATATTTTAAGAAGCTGCAATGATCGAAAAAATCTCTTATAGTTTGTCAAAGTTGAAATTCATTTTTTTCCGTTTGGACCTACGCATGACCAGGAATTAACTCTTATTACAAAAAAACTCAACTAACATTTTGCACTTCCATTGATTCAATAACACTTTACTACTGCAAATTGAAGACAGGAAAAAAAGGTTTCAAAACCTACCTGAAATAAACTAGCAGTCAAATCCTCCAATTCAGTCTCGACCTCCTGTCGAATCCGACTCAGCCGTCCCACCTCCTCGTCCTTCAGCTTCAACTCCTGATGTGCCTGCTTCAGTTCATTCTGCAACCGAGCAAAGGCGGCCTCCTTCACCTCAACGACACTCCGCGACCAATCTGTAAGTTCCGAAGCGCCGGCATCCAGATCTTTATCCTTGCCCAGGAAGTCAATATCATCACATTTATCCAGTCCCAAGTCACTGTAGACGGAACTATCCGAGCTGTTACGGTGCATGACTGTGAGATGGCCCACTTTGTCCGTGATCGTCGCAATATCCGAAAACGACCCAAACGAGTTACTGTAGAGCTTACTAGTCACATGATCCTTAATGGAACAGTCGAGTTCGTCGTGGTCGAGATTGTTATCCTCCTCGTCAGTCGTATATGACTCATCTCCTGTGCCTGTCCCGGTAGAGCCGGCTCTTTTATGCTGGAGGAGATTCGAATAGCCCGCCGTTGTAGGTGCCATCAACAGACCTTTACTGATTGTGGACGTTGAGGGACACGTCGAGGGTGGGGGTTGAGATTCATCCATTGTCTTGGTTGGTTATAGAAGTGGGATTGGCAGTTACATTAGTCTTCAAAGGTTCTGTGGAAGATACGAAAAAGTCTTGGATTAATAAAAATAGTTTGGAACAAAACCTATAGAAATCGCAGAAATTAATAAAATTTTAAAGGTTGGAGACAATTTTATTTGTTTTTCCGAAGATATCCTCTTTCGAGAACTTTTGAAAGCTATTTTTCAAGAAAGTCTAAATTTCAATGACTACCGTCAGACAAATATACAAAATCTAGAACATCTGGTTGGTAACATAACTATTTCATTTTCTACAGATTCTCAAAAGAGGCAAAGTTACTTTCTTTAAACAACGTAGAAAAAAATGTAGAATGGATACAATTAAGATGGATGTTCCACTTTTAGAATGGTGGATCAACCGATCGTACACATGATCTTTTCTTTTTTCCTTGAAAGTTTCAAATCCTACTGATATATATTAAGAGTGCCTGCCTGGGTAGCTTAGTGGGAGACACCTCGGCGTATCACGCCGGCGGACGAGGTTCGAGCCCTCGGGGCGGGCACCTCTTTGTGTGTGAATTATGCAGACACATTACCACATATGCACCCACACATTTCTACAAATAACACAACATTCTACACACTATTCAACACTACAACTCACTACAAAAACTTACAAACTCAACTGTACACTACAACCAATACATTCAAATCTACACAGTCTACTACTGAAACTACTGAAATCTACTATCACCAACAACACTTATTAAACATCACCTATCAACAAAAAAAATATTGTAAACAAACAATACTACAAATGTATCATCTCGGAAAGACCTCAACGCGTGCAAATGCGTGAGATGGACCGCCACAACCCTTTAGTACTTAAAAATTAACTCTAAGAGATCACAAAAAAATCCCTGAATGTCTGAATAATAGAATCGCCCTCAATTTTTAATCCCTAAATTCGGAAACACATTTGTCTACAGACCTCCTCACAAAAATACTAGAAGATATATAAAAACTAAAGCATGCTAATGTGTGTCATTGATCACCACAACCCTTTAGCACTCAAAAGGTAACTCCTAGAGAACACAAAAAATCCCACTTTAATCAGGCTTTAGTACGTGCCTGAATAATAGAATCACCCTCAATTCCTAAATTCGCAAACACATTTGTCTACAGACCTCCACAAAATCGCCTTGCAGAATTACAAATAGCCGCCTCGCCGGCATAGATAGATTTAATCCTATTTAAGACTATTAGCGTGGAATTCATGTACTCTACTTCTCTCAGCAGCACTCTACGTTAGCTATTCTTAGCTGTCATTATTTTTAAAGGCATCCATTAGCTGTGCGGTCACGTGTTGCTGGCAACCGTTGATTGTATCGTCCCTGGATGCAATATTGCACGCAAGGTGGTTGGAAAATTGAAGCCAATGTGTAGTCGTTTACGCTGATCAACGATAATGGGGACTAATGAATAGTGATGTGTCTGGAAAGTGGATTAGGAGCAAGCGTGCGTCGTACGTCGGATCTCGCTTTTATGCGGGCGTTGTTGTTTGCCGTTGTCTGACGATGGGTTTGGTTTGGAGTTGAGAGATGGATGGACATGGACATGGACGTGAATTGAATGCGGGGAATACACGATGTTTACTTAATTATAACCTTGACGTTTAGCTATTTCAGAGAGGTTTCTTTGTGTTGATACGTATAAAGACTGGCTTTTGGTATGATGCGATTGGAAGATCAACAACAAAAGACAATAGATAATAAATAGATAGACGAATAGACGGATGGTTAGTATACTATTCATGTTTGCATTCATTATCTTGTATGAGATGAGATAATTTATCGTTTGTGGTCCTTACATAATTGTTATTATTGAAACGTAACATTCTTAAGATTCAGTTTTGAGAATTAAACAATTTTTTATTTTATTTATTTTTTACTATATAAATATTATTTGTATTTGGTCTTTCAGCCTGGTTACAAGTTTAAAAAAAATTAATGTATATATTTTAATGGTTAAATATCTGGGTATTGAATTTGACAACAAAATCACATTTACAAAACAAGCCACGCACATGAAAACTCAGGTCAAGATAAGAGCAATGCATTTTCGAACTCTAACCTATGGAAAAGAAGGTATTTC